>CM029381.1:18742005-18925170 GCA_017165825.1 Hepsetus odoe | reverse complement strand
ATGATGATTGTGATGAGGAAGCAGAGCAGGAGGAGAATGAGGATGAGGAGGATGATGAGGATGATGATGGTGATAATGATGATTGTGATGAGGAAGCAGAGCAGGAGGAGAATGAGGATGAGGAGGATGATGAGGATGATGATGGTGATAATGATGATTGTGATGAGGAAGCAGAGCAGGAGGAGAATGAGGATGATGATGATGAAGACGATTGTGATGAGGAAGCAGAGCAGGAGGAGAATGAGGATGAGGATGAGGATGATGATAATGATGGTGATAAAACAGATGATGATGAAGAGGGTAATGACTGATAATGATAATTTTGATGATGGTGATGATGAGGATAATTGTTAAGATGATGAAAATGATGATGATGATGATGATGATGAAGGTACATCCCCGTAAGATGAAGAGCATCAATGCCAATTTAATACATTTTATTTAAATGTTCTTAAGCACAAAAATACTGATGCAGCTAAAATATTTTAAACTAGTACTTTAATGAAATACTATCAAAGTGGGCTGAGGTTGTGCTCAGGACGCACTTTATCCATGATATGAAAAGCATATTGGTGCTTACAGGACGAAACCTTGTATCTCCAAAAAAGTGACCTGACAGAAGAGGTTAACTTGACTTATAATGAAACTTAATATAAACAGTTTATTTGGAGCCACTTTTGGTTCATGAAACTGCAATATAAGCGGAGGGTTTTGTCCAGATAGAAATGATTCTATAATGTCATTTATCAGGATGAAGGTTAAAGTTGACATGCTGTCCACCACTAAGCATGAAAATGTGCAGATGTTTGCTGCTGCATCTTGCAGATGTCTTGCAAATCTGCATCAGCTGAGCCTTTTTTATCCACATTTTTTAACCGGCTACTGTTTTATATGACAAACGATGAAAATATATAAAAGATTCAGCAGTTTAAAGAAATATATTGAGTTTGGTAAAGATAACCCCCCCCACCCACTTAAATACTGCACACTCATACAGAAAGCGTTGTTTCATTTCCACATACCATGAAATGGAAAATGAAAAAAAAAAAAGTACTGTGTCATTATTGGTAACACACAAACCATGCATAGGCCGTCCAGCACTACATGCAGCTGTAAAGAAAACAAGTGGGATGGGGGGTTCAGCGGATCACACTTGGATGTTCTGTAACTGTCCTTGAGGCTAGTTCTCTACATCCATCTGCAGTATTTACATTTCTGTTATACCCTTCAAAGAGAACCGGGTCATGCTTTAGTCATTATATCACTGTTATCTCAGCGTGGCTATGACAACTCTTCATCTCCATCTCTTACATTAGCGCATCCACTTGATCCTGTACACAACACGGAGTAATGTGAATGCAGGGGATGCATATCTCCCTCTTTATATCCATATATGAATACGATTAAGTGGTGATAGCAGGCTGAGCGAGTCGCAGTGACAGGGTGCCGTAGAGCTGCAGCAGAGGTTTTCTCTGGTGGCTCTTAGGGTGTGTACGTGCAGATGTATGTATATGTGCACAGAAACTCCTGAAGCCATCCCAGCGGCCTGTGAAAACACAACGCAGCTCATTGAGTGTTTGAAGGTGCTCGCCGCGATTCGGCCGGCGGGAGGATACATAATTAATGCAGCACACTGCGCATTAGAGATCAAAGACGTTTGTCGACACTCTGCAATAAACCTAAAGCGGCCGTGACTGGGCTCCAATTCAAGGCGAGAGTGTGTGTGTGTGTGTGAGGGGAGGTGTGAATGATGAAGGATGATATGAACAGGTAGAATGAAGTTCTCAGTTACAGCCTATCATTGTTCCTAGTGTCCACTGAAAGCAACAGCACATCTTCTGGGCAGATCCACCAAAGATTAAAGCTGTATAATCAGCTCTTTTAAGCCCTTTCTAGCAATCACGGACTCTGCAGAGCTGGTGGATCTCTCCGACATGGTGTGCAGTGTGAGATTTATCAGTGAAAGACCAACGGATAAGTCCTGTGTTGTGTGCTGATGGCATTTGGGGTCATGCAATGACCGCTGTCTTTTCTTTTTTATTAAAAAAGACTGAGTGGTTATCTACACACTCATGACCTATTCATTTATTACTCTCAAACTCTTAGAAAGACTGATGTTGTGGGAATGGTATAGGACAGTAGTCTCCCTGATATTAGGAATTTCTTTACTGCAGAATGTTCATTCATTCATTGTCTGATCACCTTATCCAAGGCTGTGAGTGGTTGCTGGAGCATCACTCACAGGCCAAAAAGTGGCCAATTGGAATCTTTAATGTAATTAATTTTAATGTACTCAGCTTTGGACTGGGCAGAGTTGCAAGAGGAATCCCACACGGACTCCTCCACACAGAAAGGACCCATGGACCCCCTGGCCAGGAGCTAAATTCAAAATTGTTTCATTTCTTTCATATACATTTCTCCCCCCAAGAACTCCCCAGTAACACAGTTCTATCAAAACTGCAATAATAGCAAGGATGAGGCGAATCAAGCAGAACACTAATGCCAATTTGTTACTAATAAAAAGAATCCAGGGCATACATGGCTCTGAAATTACTTGATCAAACAGAACATTTGATGATGATTAGGCAGATTTAACTCCACTTGAGCCTGATGTTCAAAACTGTGATTGCTAAAAAAAAGTAATAACAACAACAACAATAATACTACTAATAATAACAACAATAAGAATAATAATAACACTAACAATAACACTAATAATAGCACTAATAATAATAATAACAACAATAGTAATAATAATAATAATATGTATTGTTGTTGTTGTTGTTGTTGTAACATAGCAAATGCCTCTTGAGGTGGTTTATGCTTATTTTAGAGCTTATTATAATATTTATTTTTTACTGTTGTGGTAATGTTGCAGTTTCTCGCAATGAGTCAGATCATTTCCTCTCAACCTTTTGAAACACTTTAAGGCTGTGTTGCTAAAACACAAGCAGAATAACGTAGAGTTAAGAGCTAATTGCAGCCTAACATTGTTCATTACTTAAAACTTAATAATGTCTCATGTTTTTCATCTATTATTTTTTTTCTAACCACAGCTCCTCTTGTGTGTTGTCAAGTGTTGATTCTCAGTGTGCAACTACGAGAATGACATCATTGTTTACCATGTTAACCATGTTTGTGTGTGGGATGTCGTACTATTAGGACAGTTAAGATGTGGTGCCGTTCCACGGGTAAATTAAATTGCACAAAGAGAGAAAGAAAGAACACACATTGCTTTTAGCAAGACAAGCATGTCAGACCACACCATGAGGGTGTTACTTGCTCAGACACACTCTCAGACCGAACAGACAGTGTGACCGTGGCCAATGACAGACTCCGTTTCGCCATTTAATAAGACGTGGTGTAAAAAGATTTGTTTAAAGCAGTGCCATCCGGTCAGATTGTACAGGGCCTTCATTATTTACTGTCTTTAGCCAACAGCTAAAAATCCCCTGTTGGGTAAGTAATGTTTGGTGGAATAAAACAATCACACATTTTAGGCTCGCCCTAATGGCGTTAAGCAATACTGGATATCTTTTATTGGGAAAATGATGGGAATATAGCTGGTAGGCATGTATATGTATGGTGGTACCATATACATATACATGCCTACCAGCTATATTCCCATCATTTTCCCAAAAGTCTCTGCACTTCCTGTTAAAATAGGCTTTGCTGATTTGAAAGATAAGCTCTGCAGAGAAGACATCTGCATTTTAATGCACAGATACTAGGTTTTGTCATATGGCAAATGTGTCATATGTACAAATGCAGCAGTGCACAATTACAAAATGCAGGAACAAATGTGTAGAAATGAGAATACACTGTAAACCCGATGAATGCACACACACACACACACACAATGGAAAGGAGTGATGCTGAGTGTGTATATGTGGCAACAAAGAACGCACATTATCTTGTTCCATTTTAAGGTTAGTTATGGGGCTTTTACATGTGCAGTGCAAAAGGAGTTTGTTACTCTTTTGGTTCCTCACTGTGAACATTCAATCCTTGTGTGAAGAGTACAAGTTTTTTTTCTGCTGTGTGTGGCAGTAGAGCCAAGGGTGACCACTCCAGAGGTGCTCAGGCCTGCTGATTACAGAGTGTGACTTCTCCGTGGCTCAGATGGATGTTTAGCCTGCGGCCTGCGCTCTGTAATCTAAGACAGGCACAACACACTCTTTTAAATGCCTCAATTGGCCACTCTCTCATCTGCCCGCGAGACCCAGCTATTTAATCCCTTTCTTCACCGTGATTAATAGCTGCCTGACCTCCGACCTTCCCCCATATAAATCTCAGGAGGGTGTTATGGGTCTCCTAGTGTCCTCATGGTTTGGACCACTCCTCTCTCACTGTCTCAAGACATACACACACACACACACACATACTCATGCACGCACACACACAGGGTTTAGTCTTTATAGTGAAGTATCTTCATTGGATTTGCCGCCTTTATAAATGCTTTCATGACTCAGGGGGGACACCACCATGACGGCCTCTGCTGAGGTAACAGAGACAGTTGTTCTTTTGCTCCTTGAGGTGATGATAAATGGAGTGCAGGCTTTTGTGGTCTAAGCGTTAAGAACATGCTCATCTATAATGCCTGTTTGCACAGATGCCATTGTGGTGTAAATGCAGGCCTCTGGATTTTCACTGCGTGAGATTCATGAAAGTGAAAATCAATCTTATTGCAAATCACACTCAGGATCAGGTTTACAACTAAGATGTTGTACAATACAAGCCAGTTTCTCCTACAATGATGAAGTGTAGGCCTAGTGAAAATAGACTTTTAACCCTAAAGCTTTCCTTTATTACCAGTGAAACATATATTTTTATATGTTAGTTGTCACTAGTAGCCGAAGTTGTCTCCCAAAACTGTGTCCCTTCCAGCCTCGGTACAAATGTTAAGAGAGGTCTTAGAGTAATCTTAGAGAAACTGCATAGGACAGCCTGAAAATAGCCACTGTACTGAAACTGAAAAAGAAGAAATTTTAATGACAGAGGATTCAAAGCAACCAGAAAAAGCGCATGAAATTGACTGGTCAAGCATGGCATGAATCTTCTACTGCAGGCAAAGACAACAGTCTCCTATAAGGTTTAGCTCACTAAATGAACCTTTTTATTGTCTTTTAAATGTAAATTAATGTTCACTTCACTTGAATAGCTTTAGGGCAAAGAACTGCTCAGGTTTACAGCGGTTTTCTCTGCCTTTCTTTCTAAGGGTAGTGGTGTTCTACTGTATAGGGACTAGGCCCCTAGACTGTAAGGCCGTGGGTTCAAATCTCACTAGGTACCCTTGAGGTATTGTCCCTATCGCTGCTCCCCGGGTGCTGGATATAGCTGCCCCCTGCTGCAAGTGTGTACGAGTGAAAAGCAGAGTGTGCATTTTGTTGTGTGTCAAATAGTCACTTTCACTTCACTTTCACTATCTGCAACCCTGGATAAGTGACTCAGAGAACGGATGCATGGATGGATTCAGTTGCTTTAGAATACATTTTTAAATGAATCACTTTGAATTCAAATTTCCCTGCTTTATGATCTGCCTAAAATATTATAAAGGGCTACAGCATATATCACTTTCTCACATTTTTATTAGTTGTTTATTAGCACTTCATCAGTTAATTACAGAAATGAATCCAAACTGATTCATTGTACTTAAATGTTTACAGTTGCTTCTGTCTAACCTCCAGCTTAACTAAGATCAAGCTTTTTATTAGAGTGGCACAGAGTTTAGACCACTGAAAGCAGGGTGCTGGACTAAATTGCCAGGAATTGTACAATATGTGGTATTGTGTGGAGGGCTGGGTGGTGTCAAGGCACCATCATTATATAATGTGAAATAAGATAATAAGTATAAATAAAGCATTGAAATAAATACCTGTAGTTAACAAAATCACACAAAAAATGAATCATTTTTAATCATTTGAATTTCTTCACTCACAACAAATGCTCAGCTCTCTGCCAGTGATTAATCTAAGTTGGATCACATGGCAGTACCACAATAGAAAGAAGATATGAGAGTGCAGATTATAAACCTTGAACAGATATCATATTTGCTGGTGGTGAGATATTTCATTCTGATTTGAATTTTATGGATGATTTCTGGTTTGCAATTTCTTGTTTTACACAAAGGAAGACCATCTTCATACCTTTCCCAGGCTTTTTGACATTTTGTCAAATGATTAAAATGATAAAAATGTCAGTGCAGATCTGCACATGCTGATACTTAATGTGAACTGAATGTTAGTTACATGTGTATTGATGTCAAACAGTGCACTGAAATAGCATCGATAACTTTTCCTTCTTAGGGTTAAAGATGAATGGTCATTTGCACTGCGTTTTAGGCCATGACCAGGTTTCAACCAGTTCTGAGAAAGAGTTAATGCCTTTTTCTTATCTTTTCCCAGTATTCGAAAATGAAGTGTCCTGTTTTAAAGAAGTGTTTAGAAACTTTGCTGATGAACTGAAAAAAATCTCGCCAGTGGTCACCTTAAGCTACAACACGTCATGCGCTCTGCCTGTGAATTTTAGACACAAGCTCCAGCCAAGTCTACACTGAAGTGAAGAAGAGAAGAAGAGCAGCAGCGTGGAGACAAATCACAAAGAAGAGGCAATAAGCAGGACTCGCCGTGGCCACTAGCCCTGAGGGCTGCTCTGTGGCCAGCCACCGAGCTCTGTGGTTCACATTCTTAACCCAGAGGGGTCAGGCTCCAGCCTGCAGCCATGGCCGCTTCACTGCGGGCTCACTTCCCCATTACAGAGGTTATTATGGCTCTGCGAGAGAGACACAGGCAAATGGGAACGGAAACGAAATGTGACATTTTTTTCCTGCACTGAAATGCACCTCCAGTCCAAGGTTCAAGACATGTCATCTTCAGGCAACCAGGATTCTGGGAAGGTCATGTCTTTGAGGCCTTTTTTTTTTAAAGCAGCATGGATGAACTGCAAAAGAAATTCAAGGAGGTGTTGAAGCAGGATTTTCCTATTTTCTCTTATTTAAAAGCCTTTAAAATGTCAGTGATCAGATTTTATTTGATACCATGGCATGAGAACCAATTTTTAAATCAGTTAATGTAAGGATTATTGTATGAGATGTAACCAAGTCCAACCTGCTTTAATAAGAAAGTATTTTTTTTTATGTAAACGGCTTTGTCCTCGGCAGCATGTCTCCATCTTGCATGAGTGTTTACACTCTTAGCTTAGTTTACACCTCTTGTAATCTTCAACTTTGTGGTCAAACACAGCACTGCATGGCCTGTCAATGTGTCCCACATTCAGATTTGATTTCTTGAAAAAATCAGGACACCCTGTGTGTTTTTGTAACATTCTTGGACAATATAAATTAAATATTGGATATTTAATCTCAATTTTAACAGTACTTGGAGATTCAAGTAATATTGCTAAAAAATACTGACTAAAAATATAACTATAATATATATACTAAAAAAACTGGAGAAGACTTTTCAAAATCTTCTGTAAAATGTAATTCTACAAAAAACAATTTCTGGTGAGGAATAAATTTGGACACCCCCACATTTATTCCCAATTAAAATAACTCATATCACACACTGGTGCAGCACATCAGATCATGGTGCACATGATCAGAACATCGTTAATCTGAAGGAGGTTTGCCTTATTTAAACCTCAGACATTTAGTTTGGTGGACTGCAGAGGTGAGAGTGAACACCATGGTGAGATCAAAAGAGCTGTCTGAGGCCTTCACAAAGAAGATTGTAGCAGATTATAAATCTGGTAAGGGATTTTAAAAGATCTCAAAAGATTTTGCAATCAGCCATTCTCCTGTCCGGAAAGTTGTCTACAAGTGGAGGACTTCCAAAATAACAGCCCACATGCCCAGGTCAGGCCGTCCCAGTAAGTTCAACCCAAGAGCAGACCGCAAGATGCTAAAAGAAGTCTCCAAAATCCCTACAACGCTATCACGGGACCTACAGCAGACTCTTGCTACTGCTGATGTGAAAGTGCCTCTACAATCAGAAAGAGACTGCACAACTTTAACTTCATGGGAGGTGTGCAAAGAGGAAACCTTTGCTCTCTAAGAGAAACATCAAGGCCAGACTGAAGTTTTCCAGCAAGAAGGAAGACAAAGACCAGGACTTCTGGAATAATGCTCTTTGGAACTAAGAAATGGAGAGTCCTGGAGTGGCCGAGACAAAGCCGAGATCTTAATCCCATTGAGATGCTGTGGGGTGACTTGAAATGGGCTGCACATGCAAGAAACCCCTCAAACATCTCTCACCTTAAAGAATTCTGCATTGAGGAGTGGATCAAACTTTCCTCAGATCGATGTCAGAGACTGGTAGATGCTACAAGAAGCGTCTCACTGCGGTTATTTCAGTCAAAACACTAGCTATTTAAGGGGGTAGGGTGTCCTAACTTTTTCCTCAGTCTGAATACACATTTTTGTTGATGAATAAATCAAGGTTAATTTTTGTTGTTAACCTGCAAGTAAATCACTTTCTTTTCCAGACATAAATAAAAAAACATCAAGATGTGAACATTTCATGATGACATGACTGTATTTTCTTGTATTTTATTCCATGTGTGTAAGTATAAGCTTAGCCTTAAGCCAAAGCCTTACCTTTGCTTTTTCTAACCTTAACTGTTTGCTGATTACTGTGTCTGTTTTTTTTTCTATTGCTATTTTGGCCTTCTGCATTAAAACCCTGTATTAGTTTCTATAAGTCTCTCAGTCTCATTCTACAATCACAGCTTTAAAAAACCACAGTTTAAAACAGGGAAAGTTATGAGTCAACCAAAATCTGAGGGGCCAAGTATTAAGTTACCAATAAAATATTGTTTCACTGCACTGGAACGAGAGCTCCACGTAGGAAAGTCAATAGCCATGCAACTGTTATTTCATACATGAATGTAAATCTCAAATATGATGTCCTGCAAAGATCAACATTAGCTTTCTCGGATGATAAAGCAAAATTGATTAGAGAGAAATGAAAAGGGATGACAGTTTTGTAAAGGAAATAATTTTTCTATAAATGATTTTTTTAGCTGCACGCTCTTGCGTTTGCCCTCAAAATGAGTCTTATCTTAAGTAAAGGGCTTCTTCTTGTGATTTTAAATGTGGATTTTAGAAGCAGATTTGTAAATCTGAGACTCTTCTAAACATGGTGGCGGCAGTTTTAAAAGACTTTTAAAGTAGCTTTTCAAATTTAACAGGACAAACAGGAACGATAAGCCTCATGATGTGAGAAACTGAGAAATGAGTTGAATTCCTAAAAGCTCTTGCTGAAAGTCAGTCATACATATAACATGTGCAAATCAAATTGATTTGTAGGGCAGCAAGAAACACTTGCGTAAGCAGTAAGAATCAGTTTTTCAATTTGCAAATCACTTTCAGGCACATTAAAATCTCCATCAGTGCTTCAAAAGGGTGCTCTGTCAATCAGCGGACATTTGAGAAGATATAGCTTTGAGCCTTTAAAGGGATTCCAGGCAGAAATGCTTCATGCTGAGAGTGGAGCAATGCAGGTTTGCACTGGAGCTATGATGCAAATGTCAAAAACAATGAATGACATCTTTTATCTGAACAACTAGTTTTGTGCAAACTGCATGCCTACATTATGACACATTTCCCTCAAATGCTAAGCTGTAAGGTGCTCTTTGAAAGGCTAACTTGTGGGATTTGTGACACTGTATGATAATAAATATGTGTGATAAACTTCTTTACTTACAAATTGTATACATAATACAAAAACTCAATTTAGCCCAGAATGATTTATTATTAGAGTTATTTAATTTTATACTTAAGATCCCTTTTTAAAAATGCTTTTATTGAAGCAGTAGACACAGAAATGATAACTGATAACTGATCATTACAAATATTTTGATCATTATTATAATTTTTTATGACAATTCAACACAGAAAACGTATCGTTCATAATGATTGCTGCAATAATTTTTAAATCATTTAATCAGGACAAATGATGCACTGTAATTATATGATGTTTTCTGTTTATTTTTTAATACAAAATTGTGCTTAAATAAAAAAAAATCTTTGAAATTTCTCAGGAAAATAATTCAGACATATAAACATGTAAACCTTAATGCATGTAAACTTTACAGTATCTTAAAATTTTGGTTCTGAATATTGGAGGGTGGATCTGGAAATTTCATTATCAATTATCCCAGACAAGATGCACCATTTGTGTCAATGTTGTCATTAGCAATAAGCATGATTATTATAACACACATGTTTCCATGATGATTCTGTTGATTCTGCTGAGTTTGGGCTTTTTACAGTTTAAGAGATGCCATTTATAGTAAACGGTTTTTGGACTAAACTGATAAAAATGTCACTGTGAGATTACCTTAACAGCCCAATATGAGCTGAGAAAAGTGTGTGGAATATGATCTCAGTTGGTTACACAAAGTATTTGTGTATATATTATATATGCATGTAGAAAAACGCTATATATTATGTATATCTATAGATTTTTTAAACTATCCCTTTAATGAGCATATGGAGTGATGGAGTTCTGGTCTGTGAAGCCACCCTGAGCCAGACTGAGATGTTGGATCCATTTTGAGACTGTGCCGCAGTGTTGGATGAATTTGCGTGGAGAGGCAAGTGACAGAACCCGTTGACTCTGTTTTTATCATAGACAATTAGAGCCCAGTGCCTCACAGCACCCTTATCCATATTAAGCATTACATCAGCAGCTCTGCCTCCATGACTGACCACATGAGAGTCGAATGCTGAGAGCCACACTGCTGGGAGGATCGTGAGACTCAGCATACATCACTCTTTAAAATCACATTAAACCCATATTGGCTGTGTTTAAATGGACTCTGTGATGAATGCTGGACGGCTTTCTTGATTATAGAGGATGAGATGGAATAATTTTCTCCACTAAATAGGCCACTGTTGGAGTAGAAAGCAGCTAATCTGCAGAGATAATCTTCTTACATAAATAAAACATGTTTGGACATAGTGAGTGACATGTAGACTGAAGCATGTTTAGTAGCAACATATTGCAGTATCAGTTAAGACCACTATGCAAGCATGTGAGACAAGAAGCATTTATATTCCCTAAAGAATGATTTATATCATCTAAATGAGATATATGGGTGCAAATAATATGTTAAAGATAAAAATAACCAAAATAACCAAATAATGTAAAGGCTTAAAGGTTCGCTACCATTATAATTTTATTTTCCCTTTCCAGTATGTGGAGTTTCTTAAAACTCTTATAAAACTTTAGGAATATAAGTATCAAGCGTCTTTTATTATTTTTCCAGCACATCAATATTTTAGATATTTTTCAACCAATTGAATGAAACAAATTTCAAAATTCAATGTAAAGCCAGGAAATCCATGCAATTATTAATGTCCCATAACTATTAAACCTCTCTGACAGCTTCAAATGCAGATGTTTAATAAATTGTGTGTGTGTGTGTGTGTGTGTGCGTGCGTGCGTGTGTGTGTGTGTGTGTGTGTGTGTGTGTGTGTGTGTGTGTGTGTGTGTGTGTGTTTGAATGCATTTTCAAAATCCCACAAAAGTCAAAAGTTAAATTTTTAAGAACTTCTATATAAGGCATTGTTTTTCATTACCATGGAGTATCACATATTGCACCAATAGAGCCATGCCAGAGGTTAAAGTTAAAAGGGTTAAAAACCTTTCTCACATTCAAACATCTAATAAATAAATTTAGACCTTTTAAGAGACCGTCCTCTGAAAAGTTCTTAATGGAACCAAAAATGTTTTCTCTATTGCATCATGTTTACTTCGAGAGTATAAAACTTTAGAACCAACTAGAGCACCATCTGAGAAGTTTTATTTTTAAGGGTGGAGCTGAAAGGCACACTCATGCTCTGAGAGTGAAGGCTCTTTGGTTTGGGGAAAGCAAACTGGGATCCAAAGCAACGCAAAAGACACCACCACCCCGGTGTGAGGCGATGGTTTAAATCACTTTTATCCAGCAAGAAGGCACAAGAGCTTCATTATTTACTAGGCCTTTAGGCATAGTACACATAACAGTCCAAGCTTTTGATCAAATTTGTTCAAAATGGACTCGTGTCTATGGTATCAAGTACAAAGCAATGAGCCTATTTCAGTGACGACTGATATTAAAAAGGCAGGAAACATATTCATTTGCTCTGAAAAGCTTATTTTGCTCTCTGTTGGGGTATGGCAGGACTCAGCTGGCCTTCAGCTGGATAAACAGGTCCTGCGGAGAGAAGTCCTCTATAGATAAAGAAGGGTCATACCATTTTTTCCCCAAAGAGAGGTCAAATACAAATGGGCTTCCAGGGATTTAGGAAAAGAAAGTGATTGAATTGCAAGTAATAGAAAAACACTTTAATGACATGGACCATTTGGCACCCAGGAAAGTGACTTTTTTTTTCAGTTCGGCAGAGCATGCCAGGTAAACCCTGCAAGAGAGTGGCACACAAATCAGCCAGACTCGGATTTTGAGTGATGGTCTAGGCTCCCTTTACGCACCAGAAAGCAAATTAAATCTAGATACACACTCTTGCTTGGAAATATGTTCTACATTCTTCATAAGAAATATACAAACAAGAATAACGGTACAGAAGAACGATCAAATTTTTTACCTTGCCCTAGATGTAGTCAGTCAGATTTAGTTCCTAATTCTAACTTTTACTAAGTTTATCTAAGTTTTACTGTACATTACAGGAATCTTTGCAGAAACATTTTAAGTGAAAGTGAGGCGGGAATGACAATTTGTCATTATGATCACACAGCACAGCACCTATTACGGTCGCCTCTTCATTTAACCCACACACACCGTGTAGCAATGGGCAGCTATGTCCAGCACCCGGGAAGCAATGATGGGGACGGTACCTTGCTCAAGGGTACCTCAGGATAAAATTCTGGTCTAGGATCTGATCCCATGACCTCCCAATCCTGGGAGCTGGTCCCTAACGACTTGGCCACCACTCCTCCATGTAAACTACTATTTTTTTTTTCTAGTTTTTTGGCTACATTAGGCTTGCTGCTCCAGTGCTGAACCATGTCATTGCTGATCAGCTACTTCTGGAGAAAGTGGAAGGTTGTATGTTTGCTTTTTGACTGTCCACATAATATGTAGATTCAATACTAAGTTTTTTTTTTATTTAACTTTCCAAGCAACCTTTTTTGGAGGCATGAATAAAAAAAATATTATGAATTTGGCCTCTAAAGAGTTGAAAATTTACATTCAGTGTGAATGATGAAATCTTTCTTTTTCCAAAAACATGCTCAAGCACAATCATTAAACAGTGAAAGTTGTGTGAAAGCATAAACACACACACAAACACTTCCTCACTTTCTCTTTCTACTATTTGTTGGTCTACGGCCATGACCGAGGCAGCCAGTGCAGCCAGTCTTTACCACCATAAATTTAGACGTTTCCTTTTGCTGTCTCCCACTTCAAGGGGAGGCCTGAACTGTTGAATTGAACACCATTAGCCTCTTAGCCTCTTCTCCTACAGCCTCTTCCCGACATCCCATCCCCCTCCGCCTTATACACATACCACAGCATGACTAAGGTATGAGAGAGGCTGCAGGAAGGAGGGACTCGGTACCTTTCACATTAAGACAACAACTGAACTCAGATGCTGCATTTTTTCATAGCAACTGTTGCTAGGTTATACAGCCTTAAAGGTGTGTCTTTATTAAAATGCCTTTGTAAGATTAGGAGTATTTATTATCATTTTTTAAATGTGCGTATCTGTCCAAATCACTGAAAAAATTCAAAAATGTTCATCAGCTCCTCACACAGAACATGAAAATCCTATTAAATCATGTGTGCATTAATTGGTAATATTAAAAGTATATCATATGTCTTGAGCCTTGTATCTTCATATGTTGTTCCAAAGTGTCAGACTTTCTTGCATCTCTAATGTATTGCTGAGGAACAGTACTCCAGGCATCCTGAAGAGCAAAGTTTTTGGTTCTCATTTTCAGTCCAGTTCTTGTACCTGACCAGATTCAGAAGACTGCTGGTAGAGCGACACAGTGAATTACATATTATTTGAGGTAAGGCAGTTTGACAGGCATACAATAGTAGTTTTGCACCAAAAAAGGCATTGATTGCTTCAACACATTCACTAAAATTGTGCCATATTGTGGAAAAGTTTTAAATTTCTAAATGGCACCAGCGTAGCTGCAAAAAAGCTTTCAGTAACATTTTAAGTACAATAAAGATGAATTTTAAGAGTTTTAAAAGTGTAGCATAACATTTTACATTGCAAGCTGTAAACAGTGTCACAGTTTCTGCTGAAGTTGAAGGAGATTTCCATCAGTGTTCTGTAAAGCTTGTCCAGCTTGGCAACAGCTGCCACAGAAGAAGGGAGTGTGGATGGATTTTCAGCTCTCCGTTTCCCAAGAACCTGTAATGATGCTACTCTTTGAGAATTCTACGTAAGTCTCTGTAAGGTGTGGAGCGAGAGCACCTGCATACAAACGATAAAGATGGGAAAGAATGGGACTCAGCACAAGATCGGTTTCTGTCAAAAGAACAGATGCTAAGCAAGTGAAAAAAAACTCATTTCAAACACACTTTTCATGGAAGTTTTTTTAAGGGAGCACTTGTCGCTGTGAAAATCGCCACCAACCAGAGTTGTTCTGTAATTACATAAAGAAAAGCTTTTATCAAAACGAGTAACGTAACTCACAAACTCCACACGGCACACTTCTGAAAGCAAATATTTCTTTTCAGATGACTGCGCCTTTCTCTGCAGTGACAGAGGGAAAAGTTTTCAAAGGCTTTTTGGTGCTCAGAAGAATCCTTCAAGACGGGCATAGAAAAAAAACAACTGTCCCAGAATGCCAATTTGCAGCTTGCGGAGCAAATTTTCGATGGGGGAGGGGTGCGGCTGCCTGAGAGACTGTGAATAAAGACGTGTTGTCATTGAAATGCCCAAATGCATCTGTGAAATCTCAGATCAAAGGCAAGGGAGCCTGCCAGTCAAAGCGTCGTCCTGCCATGAACTGGAACAGAGCACTACAGAAAAACCTCAGCTCTGCTCCGACCTGCAACCAACCACAGTATGGATTTTTCTCTCTTCATATCTGACATTTTCTGAGGTGTTTTAACATTTCATTGGTGAATGCTGGGCTGGGTGAGTAGGCCTGGTTGAGAAGATCATTCACAAACCTGCAATTGCTATTACACCCACCAGATATAGATGTAGAACCCAGATATAGAACCTAGTTCTGCTGACTGACCTCATCTCAGATACGTCGTCCTCCAAATCCTCTATTTGCATCCTTAATTCAGTCTTTACCAGACTATTTAAAGAGGTCATGCCAGTAATAATCAGACCTTTGTTAGAAATAGTAAACTCATCTCTCAACCTGGGCTATGTGCCAAAAGTATTCAAAATAGCAGTTATGAAGCCTTTAATTTCAATTTCTAATTTTTCTAACCATTTATATCAAAGATGCTGGAGAGAGCTGTGGCCCATCAGTTGTGTCCTTATCTACATAAGTGTAACATCTTTGATAAAATTTTGTCTGGTTTTTGAAACACTGCAACAGCGCTAGTGAAAACAGTAAAAGATCTCGTCTGACAAAAGATCAGTATCCGTACTAGTCCTCCTCAACCTTAGAGCAGCTTTTGAAACCATAGACCACAATATCTTAATGCACAGGCTAGAAAACCTGGTTGGAATAACAAGAACAGACCTTTCCTGGCTTCAATTATACTTGAGCATCCGATATCAATTTATAAATGGAAATGGTGAAACATCAGTTTGCTTTATGGAGTCCCGCAAGGCTCTGTCTTAGGTCCCCTACTCTTCAAATTAAACATGCTCCCTCTGGGTTCAACTATTGGGGAACATGAAATCAGCTTCCGCTGTTATGTTGATGACACACAATTATACACTGCCTGACCAATAAAAAAGAGTCACCCCCTGGATTTAACAAAACAAACAGGTAAGAGCCTCCCATTGGATAATTACTACATGAATGATTGTTTCAGCTGCAGCAAGTTCTTTAACCCAAACTGATGCAGTGAGCAGCTTCTCATTGTTTAAACAACCATGTTGGAAGACACATCCTATGATCGTGGAAAAGATGTTAATCTGTTTCAGAATGGTCAAATTATTGGCATGAATCAAGCAAAAAAAAAAAAAAAACACAAGAAAAGCTGAAACTAAATTGGGTTAAGAGCTGCCCAACGCATCATTAAAAACTGGTAGGATAGTGGGGAACCATCATCTTCACGGGAGAAATGTGGTTGGAAAAAAATCATGAATGACTGTGATAAGCGATCACTTAAACGTTGGTGAAATCAAATCGTTAAAAAACCAGCAGCAGAACTCTTGTGTTTCAATAGTGAAAGTAAGAACATTTCCACACACACAAAGCAAAGGGTTGGTCAGGTCTAGGTTGAGCAACGTTATGTGCCCAAAGAATGAGGTCAGCTGACTGCCTGAATATACTGAGTGAGCAGTTTGTTCCATCAGTTAAGTTCTTCTTCCCTGATGGCACGGGCGTATTCTTAAAAAAAAGCCAGGATTCATCAGCTCAGATTGTGAAAGAGTGGTTCAGGGAGCAGAGACATCATCTTCACACATGGACTGGCCACCACAGAGTCCAGACCTTAACCCCATTGAGAATCTTTGGGATGTGCTGGAGAAGAATTTGTGCAGCGGTCCAACTCTCTCATCATTTCTACAAAATCTTGGCGAAAAATGAATGCAACTCTGTTTTCCTGAACTCCAGACCAGCTAGTCCACCGTGTGTCCCGCCCATTAGATTATTTTGATCAAACCATCAGTAGAATCCTCTCCTCACCTGAACTTCAGATCAGCCACGTCATACCGCATGAACTACTTCTTTTAACCAAGACTAACAAAAGCGCCACTTACTCAACAGAACCACCACTACTAGCTAGTTTGACTCCCAAATTACAGACTCTAATGGACTTTTATAGTAACTCATACTTTACCTGATCTCATTGCTAAATTGATTTAAAATTTATAAAATGTACTTTCTCATCCTTTTCTTCCTTGATTATCCAGTGTCAACCAGAGGAGGACGGATCCACTTTTTGAGTCTTGGTTCCTCCCAAGGTTTCTTCCACCACTTTAAGGGAGTTTTTCCTTGCCTCTTCTGCACTCAGTTTACTCATTTGGGGCTCAGACCTGGATTCTGTAAAGCTGCTTTGTGACAACAACATTTGTAGAAAGCGTGATATAAATAAAACTGACTTGACTTGACTATTACAGAGACATAGCACAGTGCTTTTTACATTCCTCCACTGATCTAGACTGGGAGATAAATGAAGAGAGTGTATATTTTTTTACCATGGAATCCAGTGCCTCAGGATGAATTAGATTAAAGCACTGACAAAAGTGCCTTATATACACTTACCCCAAATATTTCCCTTAAACTTGCTCACTGAAAGGACTTCTAGACCCTGGACTCCACTCAAAAGCAAGTAAAGCAAACACAGGCCCTACGCATTTTCTGAAACTTGAGGTGTTTTAAGTGAGTGTGTTTAAGTTGGGCTTTGACAGTTGCAGAGCCCTCAATGGAAACGTTCGGCAGGGCTGACAGCCCTGCTCTGTCGCCTTCACTGTGCTCAGACTTAAACAATGATGTCATGCATTTTCCCACATTTTCAGCAAGCATACAAAAAACTGCCTACTGTATGCCAACACACCCTTCCATAGCGCACACACACACACACACACACATGCACACACACACACACACACACACACACACACGCATGCACATACACACACACACACACACACACACACACACACACACACACACACACAAATTAAGTTGTAAAAATATGCTTAATTTTTTTTTTGTATTAATATGTGAGAGAAAATTGAAATGGAAGGTTTTTGGCTCCTGAAAACCTACAAGAAACTGGAGTAGAATAACATTCATGAAAATTAAATGAAAAGGAGGCTAAATAAAGAAGTGACAGAATAATGCTGCTTATTCAAATCGTATTTTACACGCATCTTATGTTTTTCCATGCTTCTTTGGCAGAGAAGAGCAGCGCTGCTAAAGCAAGTGACAGCACGATGGCTTAATATGACTGATTCCCTCTGTTATGGTAATCCAACGGGGCTTTCAATTGACGGTGCTCACAATGAGCCCAGGGATCACACGAACAGGGGGTTCTCCCTCTACACTGATCTGAGACCAGTCTTGTGCAGTGGTTCAGGTTAAAGTAATCGTTGACAAATTATTCTTCACAGCTTTCCTCTAGTCTCAGATGTTCTTGAACAGCCAAGCCATGTTCAATGTCTGAAGTTTGCTTCTTTGTTTTGGCAAAGGCTATGAGGTCCTGATCTACATTTGAACTATTTAAGGCTTTTGTAGCTCATTTAATGATTTATTCATATAATTATGATCCCAGATCAGTGTGAATAGGAAAAAGAAATGCAGAGTCTGGAGCAGCAGCTTTGTCAGCTCTCCTGTGAATGCATGTTCCTGCACTGAGAACTAGATTTGATTCAATGTATGTTTACTCCTGTATCCACAGAGCTATGCATCAATCAGCTGTGCCAACCACAGACCCCCACCCCACTGTTACTAATACAAACTTGTCACTAGCATTTAAAAGCATGGTCTTTACACTCTGCTTGATTGATAATGTAGCTGTGAAGAGCAATACTTGTGAGTAATGAATAGCACACATGGAGTCGGACACACACACACACAGAGCAGAGCACTGTGTCCACCTGCTGCCTCAGTATGCTGCATCTGTTCAGCATTAGCATCTCTCTGAGCTCCTGTAGTCTTCTGCAAAGACTGTAGAATCTACTCAATATGCTAGAGCACCCATACACACCCACACACACACCCACACCCAAACACACACACGTAAGGCATTGCTACATGTAGCATATATAAGCCATATACACACACCTAGATAGATAGATAGATAGATAGATAGATAGATAGATAGATAGATAGATATCATCAATACAGTTATCTCATTTACCAAAAACGTGAACCAGCCATGTCACTTAATCAGTTTTGTAAAAAAAAAAAAAAAAAAAAGATTTTTAGTGTAGTATAATTATGCATTTTTGCATTAATTTTGCATTTTTCCGATAAAAACTCTAACAGGATCCTGGTAATACACCTTAAGAACATGTACAATTTAATACAAGTTAATTTTTATTTAGACTCCAAGTCAAATCACCATCATCTGCACAACTAAAAGTGAGCGAGCAAGTTTCAGAATGTAATTGTTCAGTGGGCTGCACAGCCAGGCTCCAGAGAGATCGGTGACATCAAACCGTCACTCCATCCATCATCAGTCCAAATGTTGGCACATACCTGCACTCACAGGAATCACCTGTCTTTTACATAACACACAGCACAAAATCACAAGGCAGAAAGCTGTCAAGTGTGAGTTATCTTTCAGTCACTATCATTTAAGTCTGTAAGTAGTAGAGGACAAACTTTATTATAACTTAAAGGGATGTTGCAAAGACAGTCTTGTTTTTTTGGGTTTTTTTCCTCTCCAAAGGATAATAGGTAATTACGTAATTCATGAGGTCATTAACTATGTAATTAACTATTAACTCAGTTTTAAATGCTTTCTCACTCCCTTTCTCTCCTGCCTCTCCCTCTCTCAAACATTTTCTTAGACTGAGTCAGAGTCATTGGTGGGCTGATTCTTTCCCCAGTGGGTCAGGGGCAGGTCAGCACCAAGAACCCTCACACCCCCAGCCCCAGCATTGCAGGCAGAAGATCCTACTGCACCAGTACCCCCTCTGCCCTGGCCCTGCCCCCTCAGGCCTTCCCTTTATGCCCTTCTGACACTGGGCGATGCTGCAGGGTCAGCACTAGATTGGGGGAGACACTCAGTGTCTCTGCAGGGGGTCAGCTATCCTTTACAAGAAGCCCTGACATCTGCCTGCTGACTAATAGAGCAACTACGCTGACAAGTACTGATGAGTGCCCCTCAGGCACCCGTCCACAAAGCTCAGCAGCCACTTTAATAAGACCTCCAACTACAGCCAAGCTCTCCGAGCCCCTCCAGCTCCTGCCCAGTAATGTCATTTTAGCACAGAGCGAGTGTCAAGGCCGCAGGTGATGCGATCTGTCTTCTTTTCGTCGCTTAAACTATGGCGAGCTGAAAAATTGCTCAGCCATTAACATAAACACACAACTGTGGGTTGTGAGTTCTTTTATTTTTTCTCCCTTTCCTGCCCTTACTCTCTCTCTTTTGCCTTTTCTTTCTTTTGCTCTAAGTTCTCTTTTAATTTGTCTTGCTTTTTGTCTCTTTTTCTTTGTGTGTATCTATCTCCCTTTATGTCTTTATTTCGCTTTATTTATCTTTATTTCTTTCTTTTACCGTTTAATCCCACTTCTTTTTTCCCTCTCTTCCACTTCTTCTTTGTTTTTCTTTTACTCTCTCTCTCTCTCTCCATACTCTCTCTTTTCACTTCCTTTTTTCCCTTCTTTTACTTCTTTCTTCTTCGTCATTCTACTCCTCATTCTCTCCTCTCTCTCTCTCTCTCTCTCTCTCTCTCTCTCTCTCTCTCTCTCTCTCTCTTTCTGTCTCTCTCTCTTTCTCTTTGAAATACCTCTGTTTTCCTACTGGCCGGTGAAGATTCATCATCACTCAGAGTTACGGCTGTGCAGCCACAAAAGAATCGCATTGAATGGCCAAACACTCGAAATGAAACATTAACAAGGCCTGCCTGTCGCTCGGAGGGGGTTTCTGTTCCCTCAAAGACGCAGTGATCAGGATCGATCAAGTCCACAATTAATCTTTCAGACAAGCTTTACAGGGATTTCTATAACCTCACAGCACTGACAACAGAAATTCCCACACCCGGCACATGATGCAATTGGCTGACTTTCTCTGTCTCCGTGACACAAAGAGAATAATGGGCACAGAGATGACACGAGAGAACCTGTAGACGCGAATGTTCATTTAGAGATAAAACAGCACAGCCCTGTTGCTCCTCTGGCGTCATGTCAAATGGAGCAGAAACATTAATTATTCATTTTCTGTGAGCAAGAATTATCCATTATAATAGACCAACCTCATCCCGGCTCCCAAAAAAAGAAAACAACAACAGATACAACACACACACACAAACTGGATTCCAAGAAAAGGCCCAGGCTTGACAGAAAACACCTTTAACCAAACTGAAGTGAAATAAACCAGTAAAAATGTGTCACGTCAACTTATATTCCACAGAAATAAAAATCTGTTTCAATATTTTGGGTTCAATGAACGTTGTAACACAGTTTTCACTGTGCAGATAACATCAGGAAATAGAACAGCGTGGAGAGGATTTAAGCAGAAGGAGCAAAGCAAGGACCTGGACATTTAAATAACTGCAGTCTTCACAATTATGAATTGAAGAACATGGACCCTCAGCCATGCTGATGTTTCAGCTTCATTATTCATTCATTCTGCTGCTTTTTCCCTTTTGCATTCCAGGATCCCCCCTCTGGAGTGCAACCGTTGAGCATTTTCTCTCTTTCTGCCCCCTTTTCTATATATAAAAGTCTTGATATTAAACAGGGAGAGATCTAACTGTTGACTAGCCCCCCAAACCTTCTCCACCCACATACGCATATAATTGTATGCTAGGGATAAGAGAGAATATTCAATTTCAGCAGGATGAAACAAAAAAAGAGGCACGGAGCCTTCCGTTCTGTAAGGGGGACGATGTATCGCATGATTTCACACACTCTGCTCACCCTCTGCTTTTGCGCCCTGGGCTTTTAGTAGAGTTTTTTGGTCTTTCCTCAAAATCACATCCCAACCAAAAACTCCTTTTCTGTTCTTTGAAAACAAAACATTCAACACGGTTTTCATGGGGTCCTTCCAGTGAATGCTATGATATCTCCCCAGAAGGAAACTTTCAGCTTCAATATTTAATGTTCTTTCCAGTTTAATGAATAAAAATGGTTCAAATCAATGTTTATGGCATGCGGGACAGAAATTATTTCACATTATGTCCTGCCTCAACACATTCATTAAGTCAATACAAAGACAAAGTAAGATTTTCAAACTTACTTCACTCTGATATGCTGATAATCAGTGAAAAAGCAGATTTATAATGAAATTAATAATAATAATAAGTTTTATTTATATAGCGCCTTTCTCAAACCCAAGGTCACTTTACAGAGCAGAAGATATAAATGAAAAAACAATATAAATTAAAACAGTTAACACAAACACAAAGACAGAGAAAAACAAACAGCAGAATTAGGAAATCAAGAACAGGGAGAAGTGGACCAGCACAGACTGAACAGATATGTTTTCAACTGAGTTTTGAAGAGGGACAGAGAGGACGTTTATGCAACTTTGCCCTTAAATGTCCTCAATCAGCCAGATATGTTTGCTGCTCATAATGTACTTTTTTAGTTCTAAGCTAAACCTTCAAGACTAATTTGGGTAACCAGAAATGAAAGCTTATACTTTCTAAAATCATTGCGTAAAATCCATGTCATAACCATCACCCACTTTCCTCAAACCCTGCGATGTTGAGTCATTTCAGAAAAGCATGCTTGCCAATTTTTTTTAGATAAGTATGTGTCAAACAGTGTCAGAAACCACATTTACAAGTCTGTTTGAGATTAACAACTCATTGCAGTTTACATGTGCAGTTTGCACAACTGTTGAGTTTAAGATTTGCATTGCATGGCAGCTACATCGGCCCCTCAGTGCAAAACGAAATTTGCAAAAGATGTTTTCGCTGACTGATTATATTTGAGATAAGAGGAAACTTTGATTTATCTTTTTGCTGATTAGCATTTTGTACAGTGCAAAAACTCACACTGACCTTTTTTCACAGCAGTGCACAGCAGCGTTAGACCATTCACTACAATATTTTCATACAATGTTAACGGCCGATGGGATTTCAAAATTAGGTAAAAATAAATTGTACGAGGTTTTGACAATGAAAAAATGATCAATAACAGGCAGGCTAACTGTCCCTTTTCTCACCCTAAAAGATTTTCTTACCTCACTGCTACAATCCTGTATAATGTTGGGAAATTAATCTCTTGGCATGGGCTTCTTTGTTCCACTTTCTTTATAAAATAAGAGATAATGGCGGCTGACACATGGAGAGCCTTAGCTGTGAGACAGAGAAACAATGTTATATGCAGTGGGACTTTAGCACAAAAAGTAATCACATTTACCACGGCTGGATAGAAAGCATAACAGAGGATTTCTGCTCGCTTTCCTGCCCCTTCCTTTTAGCACTCAGTCCATGTGGGGCTTTTTGAAGGGCAAATCATATTGGATTGCCCCATTCACATTTATGCCTACTATGACTTGGGCATTACTTTCTCTGTTCATTGATTTGGTCTGAGATGTGTGCAGTACAACAAGTCCGATTTTACAAACCACAACATCTACAAGGTGAAATACACAGTAGCGATAAGAATTCTAGCTCATTTAGGTGACTTTTAGTCATCAAAAGTCATCAATTAGCACGATAAGACTGGAATCAGACAGAGGTCGGCATATTTCAAACCAAGCTTACTTTTCCTGGACAAAAATCCAAAAGGAGGAAGTTCCTCCAGTTCCAGTTTGTATCAGGACTGCTGCTGAAATTCAGTAAAATGATTTCACCTCAGTGCATAAAGTAATCCATGTGGTCACAGTTTTACCAAACAATATAAAAAGCCCTCGTAAATTCAAATCAACGTTCTTCTGATACAGAGCAGAGGCAGTAATGTATATGAATATGCTGGAGAACGCTTGGTTAAGCAACAGCAACAGTACGTTCAATACTGAGTGCAATACAGTATTATGGTGAACATTATAAGGCTAAATATTAATAGTAGTAAATTAGTGTTCAGAGGAGCATGGGAATGTGAGATTTCTGGTTCAGGAGCCTGATGGCCAGGGGGAAAAGGCTGTTTCCCATCCTGGTAGTGAAGGCCTGTATGCTACGGAACCTTTTCCTGGATGGGAGGACTGAGAAGAGTGTGTGGGGTCATCCACAATATTGGTTGCCTTACAGATGCAGCGAGTGGTGAAAAAGTCCTAAACTAAGATATGATGCGATCAAGACATGTAAGCTCGCAACTTGCAGCAAATTGCAGCCTAACTTTACTTTAGTGAAGCATTCAGACACTATGAAAAGGTCTATAGATTTTTATAGGTTGTGCTCTTCCCATGGCAAATGCCATATATAGTGCACACATAGGGCAGCGGTGGCCTAGTGGTGAGGGAGCTTGCCTGCATCGGAAGATTGTGGGTTCAATTCCCTCACAAGTAGGTTGGCCTGAGGTACCCTTGGGCAAGGTACCGTCCCCGTCACTGCTCCCTGGGCGCTTTCAATAGCTGCCCACTGCTGCACGGTGTTTGTGTGCATGGGTTAAATGCTGAGGTCCAATTTCGTTGTGGTTCATGTGTGCTGTGCTGTGACCTCGCAATGAAAAGGGTTGTCACTTTCACATATTGTTCGGCCCCTGACCCTGTGCAAAAAAATATTTATTAATAAAAAACCATGGACAGGTCTATCACCTTTACTTGCACTGAAACTGTCACATTACTGATAACTGACACAAATGAGCTGTGGTCCACCATAGGTTTTTGTGGTCAACCATACAATTTTATGCAGTTCATAAACTGCTGGCCATTATAAAATCAGGCACTCTTATGCATGTGTTTGTTGACAAATTTTGAAAGGAATAGGCCTTTACTTTCTGGGTGCCAATTCTGGGTGCTGGTGGTCCAGTGGCTGGTTACCTGCCTATGAACCAAGAGGTTCAAATCCCACCTCCAGCACTACCACCACTGGGTTCCTGAGAGAGACCCTTAAACCCAAGTTGCTCCAGGGAGACTGTCCTTGCAATTAGAACTAATTATGGACGTCACTCTGGATAAGAGCATCTGCTAAAATGTCGTAAATGTAAATATTGATGTACTTTCTAAAATACAAAAATTGCAAGGAGCTACACAGTGTGGGCCAACATCAGCATAACAAGCAGCAGTGCAGTCAAACATCAGTTATATATGGCTATAAATCAATGAGCTGCATCAGGCATGTCAGATGTAGAGAATCCAATGCATTTTAATCGATGATGTATCTTTGAATCCAGCAGCAGTGCTAAGTGACATTCTCATATTTAGTTAAACAAAGACAAACTATTTGCGATAACAACTGTAACAGATTGGTTTGGGCTTTAAATGTGTCCTCAACAACCAGGTCTCTTTAACATGCACCCCAGCAAATTATGGAACAGGAGGTGAGTTAGACCATCATAACTCACTCAGCTCAGCTCCCTGCAGCCCCTCCCAGCGGGCACAACAGCTGAAACTAGACTTGTCTGAGGTGCTGTGCATAATTACTGGGTGATGAATCATTTACGCTGTAATGCTCAGATCGATTTTTCTCTCTGATGGACGACGGAAGTGATGGCACCCTGTCATCAGCGCTGAGGCTTAGGAGGGTCCCGTAAATCTGCTGCTCATAGACACCCCCACTTTTACAAAGCATGGGTTTGCTGAATGAAGTGGCATGAACAGAGTGTTTATGGCTCTTCCTACCTACAGACATATGTCCTCAAACATCAGTGGCTACAATTAAGACAGGAATTTTTTTTATTGCCCACAAGCGCACTGAAAATATCTGTCTGATGGATTGAAGATACATATCTCCTATCTACTTAGGGTTCCTAAGTAGCACTGTGGAGGTTTTTTCCAAAACTGTGACTAAATAAGAATTCATAATAATACGCCTTTCTTCAAATGTGATGCATCAGCTTAAACAAATCTTTGATTTTCTCTGGGGCAGTGAGGCTAATGTAGCTTACAAGTAATTAAAGTTTGACCCCTCCAACAAACAACAATCAAACTGGAAGCCTAAAGTAACACACATTCGATGCAGATCTATAGCAAATAGCGTGTTATATAGTGTCAATACCCAACTACACATTATTTCATTTGAAATGATTTAACAAAAAGACATAGCTTGAGGTAAGTATGGGATGATATGCAGCTTTGTGCAATATGGGATACATAGAGTCAGTTGGTGTCCTGAGTTGCCTGGCAACTCAAGTCCAAAGAGGCAAGCTTTGCCAGTGCATTTTGATAGATTGGCTACATTTTTGGGAAGGTGAAAGATTGGATTTTTGAAGACTGAAGTTTTTTCCTGAACTTTTACGTTAAGCTTGAGTCCCAGCTTGCCATTTGTTGTCCTGGATTTTCCAGGAAGGACCCATGATGGTGGCTTGATACCTTTTGGTGGTATTCTGCCATTCAGACGTTAAGTCTGCCAATGATGGAGAAGTATGTGCACCAACAAATGCACCGAAGTCCTTGTCAATGCTGCATGATTTACAGCTTTAAAAGGATGCAGTGGTGTTGTTTATATGCAGAGGATGAGACTAGCTGAAGGCCATTTTCATCCCTAATTGGTGACAGTTATAGATTAGACTTGACTGGACTGGATAGACTGGGAATTATTCATGGTGAAATAGAAAAGAATGCAATAAAAACAATATAAACAACAGCAATGAAGATGCTAATTTAGGATTTACTGAAAAATAATAACTCTCCATGGTACTAAAATCTGATAAACAGAATATGAAATGAACCTGCATTGTGTTGATGTTCTTTATTAAGTTGTAGAGTAGAAAATATGGTTTAAAAATATTTATAAATTCTGGAAAATTAGGCAATCTAGACCAGGTTTTCCTAGTAAGGGAAAGCACTCTTCTTCCCTGGCTATTTCTCATCTTCTTACTCGAAGCACTTTCTGCATTCAGCTTTGCTCTGAACAAAAGAGAAAGTGGTGGCCAATACTGGGAAGCTTATGCTGTGATACAGAGGAAATCACATTTTCCACTGTGGTTAAAAATGAAGGTGGATGATGCTACTTAACTTCCTTGCTTCCTTGCTTCATCATATTTGCTATTTTTTCTGAACTCACTCCCCCCTCACAAAAAACTTTGTGTGTACCTGCAACTGCCTACCTAACCCTTAGTAGTCAGAGTGAAAAAAAATCAAAATGGCAAAATGTAATATAATAACATATTATCATTTAACCAATGGGAGGATTTTTGCAACCAACTTGCAACCAACGCTATGTTGGTGTTCGGGTGCAGAATCCTGTCCATGAAGAATGTTAAGTGAATGCAAAGGCAATTTCTCATGTACAACATATGTAATTGTATAATATTGCATATAGGGGTGAACATATTGAAAAACAAATATTTGAATTAGCTTATGTAGTTATCCAGATAAAATGCATTTGTTAAACTGGACCCAAAAGTGTTTTTTCTTACCCTTGAGAACAAATCTTTCAATTTCACAAAGGATGCACCTAAGGAAACACTCCAAAAATACGTCAAATAAAAACGTCCATTTAAAATTAACCTAGATTAACATTTACAAAATCTTACAATAAAAGCTTTTGACATCCATGAGTTAATTATTTTCACTGAGGAGCTTCTGTCCATATGTGACAAGTGAGTTACGCTGAATTATTCTCACTGCTCCAAGACCTCCTCTTCTGGATGTTTTGTAGATCTAAACTTCATGAAAACTCCACTACCACCCCCCTCATATGCCCAACTTGCTCCACTTCTTCAGAAAGACCCCTCAGCTGCCTCATAAAATCCCAGAGGAGCGAGATAAAACTCTCTGTGGGCCTTGGCTCTGAAAGGAAGCGTAACACTCATCTTCTCATTCTGCTGCAGGCAGGGAGAAAAGCTCTGCTTCTCTTCTCCACCCCTTCCATGATAGGAGATGTGCTGTATACATGTGAGGTACATAAATATATATATATATATATATATATATATATGAGTTACATGTTTGTGAAGGTATGAATCAGAGATATTTTTAATAGTTGCATGTGTAGAGAATAAAATGCAGGTATTGAGCAGGAGGGCTGCATAACATTGGTTTTCCCTGAACACGGCATCTGTCCCTATTTACTTAATTATGCAATTTGTCAGGCACCTGCAGATATCCATCGAAAGGTGTGTGTACAATAAAAAGATCATTATCAAAGCATGGTTGGTTTATCTAGGCACTAAGGTGGGGGGGTGGGCAGTAGCCTGGCGCGTGGGCCTGAACTCCACAGCCGAGGGAAAGCCGGATGAGGGACTGTTTGCTTAACCTTATCTGTGGTTGTAATTTTAGTGCTGGCTGCTGCATGGATTTCCACAGAGAGCCTTTTTTATTAACTTCTGCCGGAGAGTTACTTCAATAAAATAACATCTAATTATACCTTAACAGTCCTGACCTTAATGCAGAAAACACGGTGTGTTCAGTGCCAAAGAAGTGGTCGGCATGTGAAGCATACAGAATACTCAGCGGAAGAGTTGGTAAAACTGTCTTTGGTAATTTAAAATCTTAAACCTGAAGATTGACCTTGCTTATCACAAGCATGCAGTGCTGTGGATCAGATAGAAAGCCGTTATATTTGAGGTCAAAATGTATTCTAAGAAAATTAGAGACACAGTTAGAGATGGCCAAGGAGAGAAATGTTTAAATATTATATGGACCATTCCACTCAGATCTAATAAAGGCTGTTGCTTAAAACTCCTTTTTCAGAGCTTCAGAACAACAGGGGAACATCTGAGGGAAGCCACAGAGAAGCAATCCCTTCAAAGAAGCAAAAAACTAAGACTGAGTCTTTGCATACAACTGGTCGATATCAGTGATTAGCAAGAAATAAAGTGAAGTGACTATTCTTGTCATTGCGCGGTCACAGCACAACACACAGTGAACCACAACGAAATTGGACCTCTGCATTTAACCCATGCACACACCGTGCAGCAGGTATGAAAGCGCCTGGGAAGCAGTGACAGGGATGGTACCTTGCTCAAGGGTACCTCAGGGCAACCTACTGGTAAGGGGTTTGAACCCACAACTCCCTAACCACCAGGCCACCGCTGCCCCCTAAAATAAATCTTTACTAAAGAAAAACATCAAAGCAAGTCTGTAGTTTTTTTGGTCAATTAAAAAAATTCAACTTTGGGACCTATTTCAAAAATGACTGCTGATCAAACATCATCCCCAGAGTAAAATGTTGTGGTAGTGGGGATTCTTTTCCTCAGCAGGGACTGATGAAGGATGGATAGATGGCAAAAAAGAAGATACTGCAAAACAACCTCCTTCAGATTGCTAAAAGAAGAAAAGCTGAGGAGACTTTTCAACTTTCAGAATGGACAATGATCCCAAGCACAACACCAAAGCAACACAGGAGTGGTTGAAGAACAAAAAAGATGAAACTTCTTCAACAGCCAAGTCAGACTCCAGATCTCAATGCGACCTAACCTAAACCTGGTGTAATACTGACAAGGAAATTGGGCAAAAATAAAAAATGAAACATTAATACAAGCAGCATATTTAAGTTAATGTAAGATAATGAATTTGACTGTCAAAGATTCATTTAGGAAAATTATTTTATTTCAGGAAAATCAGATGAGTAATTGAATGGTATAGTAATTTTTATTATTCATGCGTGAATAAATTATAAAGAAAACCTAGCTACTAGGGATGGACAAGCCAGTGTAAAGGAGGAAGTCAGGAAGTGAGGGTAAGTACTTTGCTAAGAACTTTGAATGTTGGCAGCATTAAAGGAAGAAAATTAGTTGACATGATGGAGAGAAGGAAGGTTGATGTGTGCAAGAGACTAGATGGAAGGGTAGTAAGGCCAGGTGTACTGGAGGAGGGTTTAAACTGTTCTACCATGGTGTGGATGGAAGGAGGAATGGGGAGGTGTTATCCTGAAGGAAGAGTATGTGGAGAGAGTTTTGGAGGTGAAGAGGGCGTCAGGGAGGGTGATGAGTTTGAAGCTGGAAGTTGAAGGTGTGATAATGAATGTTGTTAGTGCTTATGCTCCACAAGTTGGTTGTGAGATGGAGGAGAATATAGAATTCTGGAGTGAATTAGATGAAGTGATAGAGAGTGTACTCAGTGGAGAGAGTGTGGTGATTGCTGCAGACATTCATGAACATATTGGTGAAGGGAGCAGAGGTGATGAGGAGGTGATAGGTAGTTATGGTGTCAAGGAGAGGAATGCTGAAAGTCAGATGCTTGGTGATTTTGCGAAAAGGAAGGAAATGACTATAATTAACACTTATTTTAAGAAGAGGGTGGATGAAATGGTGGAAGATGAAGAAGGAGGACTGCAAGGTGGAATTCAGGCAGGAGTTAACACTGGTACTGGGAGGTGCTGAAGCACTACCGGATTACTGGGAAACTACTAAAGGAAAGGTAAGGCAGACGGCCAGAAAGGTGCTTGGTGTGACATCTGGAAGGAAGAAGGAAGATAAGGCAACCTGGTGGTGGAACTGAGAAGTCCAGGAGTGTATACTGAAGAAGAGGCAAGCGAAGAAGAAGTGGGATAGTCAGAGAGATGAAGAAAGTAGACAGGTGTACAAGGAGATGAAGCGCGGGGTGAACAAAGCGGTGGCGACGGTTAAAGATGAAGTGTATGGTGAATTGTATGAGAGGTTGGACAGTAAGGAGGGAAAAAAGGACCTATATCGATTGGCGAGACAGAGAGACAGAGCTGAGAAAGATGTGCAGCAGGTCAGAAACGGAAGCGTAGTCACAAGTGAATAGAGCGTGTTGAGCAGATGGAAGGAGTACTTTGAGCGGCTGATGAATGAAGAGAATGAGAGTGAGTATGAACAAAAGAAAGGAAAGTGGACTGTTTAAGATGCAGAGGGTAAAGGTCACAATGGTGTAAGAATTTCAATACTTGGGATCAACAGTTCAGAAACCCAAACTTGGTGCAAAAATGACAAGAAAAAAGGGCAAAAAGGGTAGGGATTCTGAAAACATCACTGAGCAGGGTAGCAGCATGTTTGAGTGACACTTTTAAGGAAAATCTACAGGATGGCAGACACTAAGTACAAATGAATAGATTTGCAAGAACCTCTTAAAGTTTCTTAAAGTGGATTTACAGTCATAGTCACAACTGAGTGAGGCGACACAAAATTCAATCAATAAAAAGTTAGGACCAAAGCAGAACTAGCATATGACGAACTACTATAGGGGGTGGTGGTGGTCTAGTGGTAGGATACTTGCCTATGGCTCAAGAGGTCCCAGGTTCAAATCCCACCTCTGGTACTAGCACCACTGGGTCCCTGAGCAAGATGCTCTGGATTAGATTAAATGTAAGTAATATTGTGGTCAAAAGAATCAAGTCATCAGGCATCATCATGATGATCCTAACACTATAGTCTTGATTTGTCAGTAGCCAGAACGGGGACAACTTGTTTCAGGTCTTATACCACAGTTCTAATGGTCTTTAACATTAATGGTCTGGTCTTGCACATCAGTTCTAATCCATGTTATAATTTGGCTTTGTCTGGAGGAGTGGTGGTAGCAAATGAGCCAAGAACTCTGTCTGACAGACACAGAGCCAAAACTCATGCTTTCCCTTTCAGCATCTCGTCCCGACTCCTCCAGCTCTATCAGATCACCCGTGACAATAGCTGGCTAGATGCCAAAAGCCAGACCTGGAACATCGCCGGAGGGGGAAAATGAGTTTGCTGAAGACAACAATGTGGTAATTATGTTTTCATTGTTTTGATTTTGAGCACTGGACCCCAGGGAGGAATAAAGAAAAAAATTGTTGTCTGATTTTGTTTGTTGATTATGCAGAATACATTTTTCATATTTTCCTCTCTCTCAGTAACCAAAACAAAAACGAAAACATCAGTAAGGACACAGAATAAACAACATTTGGCAACAATATTTACCTGTTTATCTGCTGCTGAATAGCCATGCTCACAGCTGGAGATGAGACCTTTGCCAGCACAGCAAAATAACAGATAAAGCTGGCACACAGTAGCATCTCTCATGAGAAGTAATCGTGGGTCTGTGATTAGGACTAAGCCTATAATAAAAACGGGATAGGATACCTCATAACCACATGTGGCTGGTGTGTTCCTTCACAGTCTTACATCTAAGAATTAACAAAACCTGGTTCTATTTTTTAATAAGGCTATATTTCACACACAAATCACATAAAATAAAGGTTCGACATCACTTAAAGATTCTGTATGTAAGCTACACATTCAAGCTGCACTTTATCTGAAAGAATGCACAGAGTGCTAACTGCCTGACTTCTGTTTAACCTCTGACCCTACAGAAACCTTCGACCCAAAGGAGCCCTGGGCAGAAAAAACAAACGCCGTGTGGCCCCACTGAGCCATGGAGAAGTGGCCTTTCACTACTTCATTCATAAAGACCTGGGCTTGCTCCTCTCCTCATGCCACCCCACACAGGTCACGGCACAGACCAAAAACAAGGTGTGCTTCATGAGCGAAGGGAAAAAATTACCTTGACAATAATTTTGATGTTTTTTTCCTTTGAAAAGAACTGGAAACCTGTGGGCAGTTAGTGAATTCTACAGATTTTTGTTCATGCAGTTTTTCATTAAACACTTTAATTTTCCTCTTCAGCGAAAGATATTTATTAATGAAGTTGGAAATTAAGTTTTAGAGGGAAGAATATATCACAAGAAATAGTGTGGGAAGACTTTGCATGAATAACTGATAACATGGAAGTGAGTGTAACCAGCATTGCTTTTTTGTGTTAAAAATTGATTAGAAAAAAATTACAAGTAAAAGTAAAATGAAGAAAGTCATGTTTTTATACCCACTACAAACAGGACCTCATGAACTGAGCATTGATCCAAATTTTTATGCTAATTTGTGATTAAAAGGGGTATTAAAAATAGTCTTGTTGTTTCTGATTAGCAGTATCTGAACCTTGGCTGTCTGGCGAAAAGTGGAGTAATAGAATAACCATTTTAGTTCCCTAATTAAGAATGATTGTAAATGAAATGTGTGAAAGCAAATAACTCATAGAGCATTCAGACAATCGAAAAAGCTTCCAAACTATGCAATGGTTTGTAAAAGAGCCTTTATACTGCGTAAAGGTTCTATGTAGAAATGATCTACATTCTGAAGAGATTCTGGTAAGATGGTCCTTACATGAGATTGTGAAAAAAAATCATTCTTATTTTGAGGAGATATAAGTGGGCTGCTTTGAAACCATTTATTTAGACATCAAATCCAAATATTCAAAGCATTGAGCTGCTTCTTTTTCTTGTTCTGATTGAACTGGTTTTCTGTTCTGAAACACTTTCTTTCGAGAATTCATTGAAAGTTCAACGTTGCTTTTAAATGTGTATATTACAAACTAAATTACTAACTTCCAATTAAATATCTATTAAGTGGAGCTGGACTTGTGTGTGATAAATTCTTTTAAATTCAACCTTAAACCTAAACATAATCTTACACCTCAACTATAACCCAAAACTTTTTGGGGGGTTTATCTATAACCCAGTACCAAAAACCTAAACTTATAATCAATTCTTAATTGGGAAAACCGAGATTGCTGAAAAAGTGAAAGTGACTACCCTTGTCATTGTGAAACGCAGCACAGCACAACACAACGAAATTCGACTTCAGCATTTCACCCATACACACACGTGCAGCAGGCGGTAGCTATTGAAAGCGCCCAGGGAGCAGTGATGGGGACGGTACCTTGCTCAAGGGTACGTCAGGGCAACCTACTGGTGAGGGAATCGAACCCACAATCTTCCAATCCAGGGTAACTCCCTAACCACTAGGCCACCGCTGCCCCTTTACTGATCATCTTTTCTTTTATAAGTGTAGGGCAACATGATCATATTAATCAGTGGTTAGGGACTGGGCCCTGGGATTGCCCCGAGTTACTCTTGAGCAAGGTACCATCCCCATCACTGCTCCCTGGGCACTTTAAATAGCAGCTCCCTGCTGCTCATTGGTGAACGCAGAGGCTGCATTTTGTGATGGTTCAGTATGTGCTGTGCTGTATTCCACAAAGACAAATAGTCACTTCACTAATGCAAGTGGTCATCAATAATAATTTACAGATACTTGCTGATGGAGACTGGGTTGAGGTGTGGTAGTTTAGAAATATTTTTAATGGCAATTTTGTGAGGGTTTGTGAGGCTAGGAACACAAAGATGTGCAAGAATGACTAAAATAAAACAAGGTCAAGAGTTAATCTGGATAAATTATTACAACTGCAAGGGAGAGACAGTCCCTCATTTTCTTACATGTTTATTTTGCAGTATAAAGCCGTGTCTGACAAAAATGTTAAAAAGTAATGCTGACAAACTGGACTGTTTGGTCACAGTGCACAACTAACCATTTGGGAGAGTAAATTTCTCTTTGTGGTCTGGGAGAGCATCCAGAAACAACATAGCCAAGGAGAAAGGAAGTCTACTAATCACAAACTGGAGAATACAAACACTCCGCTTTAAAACAAACACTCCGCTGTGATTGATCTCTTCATCTAATGGCAAAGCAAGAATCTCCACCGTGACCTGGATAAATGTATATGTTCCACACCCACAGTTTCCATATCAGGGCCAGTGGTTAGGCCCACATTCCAGTTTGTTTGAAATTAATAGTGAACATGTCAAGATTTCTAGGCTTTGCAGTGCTTGACCTGTGTGGACATGGGGTGACACACAGCAGGCCTTGGGCAAGACTAGTGTCACATAGCATGGTGTTTATGGTTAAACCAGAGCTTGTTTACTGATGCTGATGATGACCTTTTCCTGAACACTGACCACAAATGACATTTCCATCAACTGCTCAACCAAGTAACAGCCCTTGTGCACCCTTCTGTTTGACACAATCATTCACTCGTACGTTTAATATCATGATAAATGCGTCAGCGTGATCATCGGATAAAGTGTCACTTGAAACAGCGGAACTTGTTTTCCTCAAGCATCTTCAACTTTTCCTTCCTCTATTTATCTCACTGCCTTATAATAAACAGGTCTCGAAGACAATAAGTACATTTATCAAGTGCGCCGTCAGCTGCTTTCGGATGTGGGTGTGCTGGATGTTGTAAGCATTACTACAGGTTGGCAGCAGTCAGTGTGGGGGGAGGGGGTATCGAATACTGCCGTGTTGCACCACATTGCCCCGAATGCTGAAGGAGGTGGTTTCACTTCAGTCTCTCAGTGAAATGAGACATCCGATTCACGCAGAAAGCAGCAACGTGGGCTAAATCTGCTGTTCATTCACAGAGCTGCCTCCCCGTTCCCATGGCAATTAGCCATTAAAAATTAATCTGTATGATACTACAATGTTTAATTAGCATTGTTTCGAAGGTGTTGGCAGTATCTGGTGCATTGAGGCTACCGGCGAAAACAGAGCTTTTGCTCTTTCAGAATTGCCTTTACCATTTCGAAACCGTGATAGGAACATGCAAACCAATACCCATAAACACCTATAACCTTTGTACATTCTTGTGGCATTGACTTTACTTTCCATGCTTGCATTTTTAGCAATGAGCAGCAGAAAAGACAGCCCAACGACTTGGCTGGCCAACTTCCTGTGCTCTGTGGTGAGGTGAGCTACACAAGGTCTCAGTCTGAGGCACACACAGGTGGAGGATGTGAGCCTTTTTGTGCTTATTTTCTTTCTAAATCACATTAAAACTGAGTCAGGTCAAAGGTAAAGGGAACAGTGCTTGGTTTTGCGTACTGAAAAACACTGAGCTCCTGTAGAGTAAGAGAAAGGGTCTCTAGGGAAAAGCAGAGGACTCAATTTTAATTTTGTTAACTCTCTCCCAGATGGCTCAGGTGCAGACTTTCTTTTTTGATGCATCTCTCCACTCCGTCGATTTGTTTGCCACCTTCTGAGTCAGAGACTAGATTCGGTACGCCACAATCGCTATACCAAAGAGTCTCCCCATTGTCTCCTCTGTGTATGAATCAAACGTGGTGAGATGAAAAGCACACCTCTCCAGTCAGACTTTCTATCATGCTCCTCTCATCAGTTTCTCCCTACACTTCCCTCTCTATATCTATCTCTGTGAGGATTTAGATGCACTTCTGCGTCTGCCCCCCTAGACTAGCCCCCCTAACTAGCCATCTATTTCGCTCTGCTTTTCACGAACTTCCTACCTCTCTTGAAGCCGCACATAGGAATAATTAATGCTAATGATTTCCTATCACACACCACCTAACCCAAGATACAGTATGTAAATAATTTACTGCTATTCCATGTAGAGATGTATAAAACATAGCAGCAATGTATTGCATTTTTTATTTAGTGTCTGCTACTTACTTCACCATAAGTGATTACTGAGATCCCCACTTTGCTGAGCATCTCATTTAACCTTGCCCGCATTAAGTTTAAAGTGATCTCCTCACTCATTAAGTGTGGATTTTGTTCTACTTCACTGCGCTGACGCTCTGCTTTAGCTGTGCAACTTTGCAAACTGTGCAAATATAGCAACTTTTGAATCAAACTACAGGGCAAAGATCTGCTACAGCACAAACATGAAACACTCTTTTAAACATGAAAATTTCATTCTTTCAAAAGACAGAAATGTTTATTCATAGAGTTTTACTAAACATCTGCAACCAAGGTGTAATAACTGAACAGTTATTAATGAACAATTCCTCCAGCAGAGTTTTGTTAGCAAAACATTGCATCCACCTTGCAGATGCTCCTGTAGACCTAAATCAGGGCAGTTACATTTAGGAGCACATTAGATTCATAAGTATTTGGACAGTGATGGTGTTGGCATTTGGTTGGCATCTTCTGGTGCCACTCAATAACTGATGCACTGATTTAATGAATTCAGTTTGTATCAAAATAATACTCATATCTGAAAAAACAGAAAGCCTGTGAAAATTGAGGGATTATTTGTAAATTGGCTGTAATTTCTGAAAGCGTTATGCAATACCGTTGCCAAAACCCTTAAATAAAAGCTGAAAGTCTACTAATCCCTCACATCTTTATCACTTAGCATTACAAAAACCATGTCCATGTCTATATACTTATCGACCTTTCTGTACATACACAATGATGAATGAAGAAAAGGTTGGCAGACTGACAACCATTTGGACTACAATTGGTATCTGTACAGCTGTTGAATGGACTAAGGGTCCAGTGAGTGGAAGCACAAGATAGAATAACCAGCATCCGCAGAGCAGTTTATAGTTACTGACTATACCAGCCCAAAAAGTGTCAAAAGAAATGTATCAGTTTATTTAATCATCAGCAGATTTTCAGGTGTATCTGCTGGTGCATGGGTTTAATGGGCTTAGTGCTCAGGCTTCCTAATCAAAGAACACAAAATCGATTCTATTTTAGGGGATTAGTACAAAATCTATGCAAGATTCCAGATCTAGTCTGGAAAGGATTTTCTTGGAGTCTTTATTGATAGTCCACTTTGGTTAAATATTGATGCAGTGTAGTGCAGATGACTAACCCTGTGTCATTTATTTGTCAAATAAGGCCATCATTTCTACACCTGTGCCTGTTGATGAATTTAACATGAAGAGTAGGCAGTGGTTGATGAGTTAGGAAGATTTGGCCTTATTTAAAACTCATTCTTTTTGCCTTTAGGGGGTAAATGTGGTGCTATAGTTGGTGCAGTGGAATGTAATGAACGTGGCAGGCAGAAAGGGGAATGAAGTGGTGGAGCATTTCCTCAATATTGCAGTCAATAAGGCTGTCTCTGGTGGGTAGCCACATGACAGGGTGATTATCCATCAAATTTGCTCCCTACTGACTACCACTAGGGACACATTTAACACATTTCACTGCTCAGATCAATACGTGGCTGAATGTCACATCTCTGGGAATCTCTATAGGTTCACAGGGTAGGAATGATTCTTTGAAGAGTCTGGATTTCAGATGAAACATGCTGAAACAGCAGTAGCTAGTTTTCAAGCAAGAAATGTTTACTTTTCTTTACTTCAGCTGTAAAACTAAATATTTCCATAGGTTATTATTGGAACTCTGGGAAACTTTCCAATGGCCCCTCTCAGACTATGATTAATGATTGCTTTGTCAAAACCAGAGTAGAGAGCCAGCTCTGGCTAGTTTTAATGGCATTTATCTCCGTCCAACTATTACAAGATGATTCTTGAAATAACTTCTACCTATAATGGTGGTTTGCAGCCCTTGATGTTCCATGTTTTCATAAAGAAGCCTCATTGCAGCTCTGAGCTGAAATGGAAAGTTTGTTTTTAACGAATTGGTCTGGACTTGTGTATATTCAGCGGGCAGATGCTGAGTATAGCCGCTGGTCTCTCTTATCCAGCTCATATCAAACACAAAGGCCTAGACTGGGCAGATGGGTTTGGAACTCATTCCAATATTCAGTTTGGCATGTACCATAACAGGCTGTGATTCAAAGCCTTTTGAAACAAAAACACTTTCTGGAGGAAATAAGGTTCCATTAGTGTAGCTGATAAAGATCGGTTTTTGGTAAAGATTGTACCTCGACTATGTTTCTTTGTTCTTCTTTGTTTCTATTTCTGTTTTCTAAAGCTGTGCACATTTGCATCTGTGAGTCAACTCCTTTCTCAATAACCCGTTTCACTGCTGCCTTCATACTAAGCCCACACGTCTGACAGCATCTAAGCGCACATCAGTCATTTCAGCTAGCTGGATTTAAAACACAATTTTAGACAATTGTGTAGGTGTGTGTGTATGTAGACTGGCTGACTAAATGAATGATACAGCATCAAGTGAAGTGAATATTTGTCATTGTGAAACATGACACAGCGCACAGCGAGACACGACGGAATTCAACCTCTGCTTTTCACCCTAATAGTCTGGGATTCAAACCCAAGCCCTTCCGGTAATGGCGTCTGGTGTCCGTCAACTAGGTCACTAGACCACTGCACATCAGTGTTACTGGACAAATCCAGAGAGAGATCTTAAAAAAACTGCTATAATTTTTTTTACATGTAAAGTTTTTTACACTTATATTATTATTGTTAATATCTACAATCAATAAATAAATATATTTGATTGGCAATTTCTTGTTACATTTTTTTGAAATAGACATCAGTTAAAATCTGTAAGCGAATGGGTTAAAATGCTAACTTGCCACAAAATGCGTAAGAAAGGTTCCTCAATGATTCTTCAATTTGACAAAATTGTTAACATTACTTAGACTTTACAGAAATGTACTTTGAATAATTATTGAAAGGTCCTCTAGGGAACCTGGGGTTATAAACACGGTTCTTCTATGGCAACACTCCAGAAAAACCTTTCTAGCACTTTTATTTTAAAGACCATGTCCAGCAGACTGATCATCCAGAGCTCCTCTGCTTCAGTGGCCATGGCCACGGCATTCTGACTTCTAGGAAATATAGACCCTTTTTAAAATTCAATATTCATGGGCAGGCTGTTTTCAGTCATTAGTGCACTTACTTGCCCTGGCAGGCCTATCTTAGATTCATCAGCATAGCCTGCTGAAGACATGTACCCCTGCAAAAATGATGAGCTGTCTCTGGCAGTTTGCTTCGTAGACTTACAAATGAGAAATTTTTTTAGACATAATTACAGTTTGTCTTATGAATTTCTGCTCATGGTGATGAACTATTTATTTCTTGAATTAATGGTTGCTTCTTTTAATTGTTTCTTTAAATACATAAAAAAAACTTACATTGCAATTATTGATGAGCATTAAAAATGAGCATGTTTTTGTCCTGGTCAGAGAAACACTCTACACTCTACTGGAATTTTCAAACTTATTAGTAATCTTTCCAGTTAGCATGGAGAGCTACGTGACATGTCTTTTTATGAGAAACATAAAACATTGCATTCACAGAAAAGTGCCTGACTTCAAAAGACTGACGCGGAGGAATTCATAAACGAAAAAAAAAAACAAAAGGGAACATTTTCAGACCTTGCTTTAAACTGAAATGTTCTTTTACAAGGCCATCAATGAGTTAGCAGAGAAAATTATAGCCTACTTAATTTCTCCGGTCCAAAGGGAAATAAGAAAGAGACAAACGAGTGCAGATAAAAGACAAACAACTAAGTTGATATCAAAGCCTTGGATTTCCCTCATAAGCATCTTAAGTTCTGACAAATGCATGGGTGGACGAAACGCTTCCAAGACTACTTCCATCTCGGTTGAAAAGTACAGTATGTGATTTCACTGTGTAAGTATTTTGTGTTGAAATTTACTTGAAGCAACATCAGCACATCTCCAAAACTTTCCCTGCCTGAAGCAGTTTCTTACATGCTGAAGGCTCCTCCTTTGCTGGTGGAGGAACTGAAGTGAAACACTTCATTTTCCTGTCAGTCTCAAAATGAATGATGTGTCAAAGCACAGATAACAGGAAAAGCGAGTAGAAAATATGCAAAAAATAAAGTGGATCTTACTTGCAGCCATTCGCTGTGTTTGAAACTGTCACTTGGTAACTCATTCACAAAATGTGCTACTTTTGAACTGTCTGGGGAAGGGCAAAGAGATTTATTGCTGAGAATCTGAACTCCAAAATAGCAGCATAGTGCAATCACCTTCTACTAGGCAGCAATTCCAAATGTTGATTATCTTTCAGCAAAATGTCATGGACTACGTCTGAATCCAGTTAAAAAAAAAGAAAGTTAAATTCAACATTTGCATTAGCTACTCTTCCATGACAATCAAATGGCTGCAAATATAACCAACCCATCTCATTGATTGATTTAGTTTAAGAAGCCACTGTTTGCAACCATGCAACCCTTGCCAAAGGCTGAATTAAGGGAGCCTAGAAGCTTCTTTCGAGCAGCTGTATGAACGCGGAAATTAGAAAAAAGAAGACTGCAGAGGGTTGTGGTTATTGCATGCATGCACAAAATGGGAGTGCAGGACCACACGTGTGCCATGTGGAACAGGGCAGTGCATCATGGCCACATATGCTGAAGGTTAGCAGGTGTTGTTTAGCCAAAAATCACATTGTAATCATTTTCCATTTATTTTAAATAGGTCAATCAGCAACATTTTTGTGTTTGTGTGTGTCAAAGTTTGCTTTTTTATTTTAAAATGGGAGATTTGAGTATAAAGTTTCTACAAATCAAAACAAATAAACATAAAAACAATAAAAGTAGGAGTAGTCACCCAAATAGTTCATCTCATTTCATTTTGCTGTCCTAAGAGTCTGAATAATGACACTTATTTTAATTTTCCTTTGAGACACTTTTGATGGTTTTATGTGGGAGGTACTTTTGCATTGCCTGGCATTGTTTTAATAGGGCTGAGGATTTAATGTTTACGAAAATGAGACTAATGTAAAAAAAAAAAAAAAAAAAAAGTAAACGTAAAAGGTTTTGAATCATTTCTTATCCCACTATAAAGTAACTAACCATCTTTACAGCAAGCTGAAAAAATCCTATTTAATGTTTTGAAAATTCTATGTTTGTGTTCCTCATTGGGTTGAATCTGATTTTCATGATCTATGTATACTTTATGAATAATGCTAATGAGCAAAAAATATACATTTAGTAAACACACTGATTACTAAAAATATTTAAAATGTTCCATAAGATCATGCCCTTCTTTTTACCCATGTGTACTTGTGGATGGACCATACTTATTTAGCTCTCCACAGTTCAGTGAGCCTGTTCCTCTGTCCAGCGTCTGAAGGCCAAGTTGAGGAACACCTCCTCCTTTTATGGCCAAGGAAAGGAAGCGTCCCTCCAGTGTGTATGTGTCTTAGGGCAGGAGGTGTCCAGGGTTGCCATTTGTCTCAATAACCCCACAGACGTAAACAATGCGCTTGCCCACCTGCTGTAGCCATTATGAGTCTTGAAGCTGGCGGCTACTTACATGGGTCCAAACAGGACTGCCCACTGGGGAGGAGGCATTTAGAGCCTGAGGGAGAGCCATAAATCTCCATAAACTTCACCCAGGCGCTCTCCCTCTACACAGGACTAACGTACAGCAGCCCTTTCTGCTCACATCACATGGGACCAGCCAGTGCTACAGGGAGAACTTTGGATTTAATCAGAGGTCCCACTTCAGGACACAGATGGGAGTTAAACTGTACAGAGAGACATTAGAAAGGTGTGAGTGGACAAAGAATATGGCACTGAAGCCCAACAGAAAAGAATGAAAAATGGTCAGAAAGGTGAACTTGACCTCACTAGGCCTTAGGTTAAGGGAGGTCAGATTAAGCGGCAGTTGGCAGTGTGTACACTACAGTCACACTGCTGATGGTTTTATCAAAATTCTTCATTTTCAAGAAAGTAATTCATATATTTGCATCATCTTCTCTATTATCTATAGATGCTAAACTGCTGGTAACTCAGCAGTTGGGTTTCATAATTAGCATTGGATTCAAGTTTAGATTTATTGTTTGGGACACACCAAGCCCCCAGTCTGAAATTGGAACAGTGGGAAATTGGTGTGTGCTGGTGGCTGAGTTTTGACCATGTGTTGAGTGCTATGTTTACAGCACTGCTGGCTGTGGTCAGTCCTCATCTGCGCTCTTTAGCAATCTGAGTGTGCCGAGTTTTGGCAGTGGCCCTGAGAGTGAGCGAATAATAAGAGAACAAATGCAAAAAACAGAAAGCAAGAAAACTGAACCTTCAAGAAATTTGTAAGCCAGTGCAAGTAGAGAACTAATGCTATTAAATTGTTTCTTACACAGCTGGTCTGTAACTGTTTCGTATTTTTTATTTTTTATTTTTTTGGCAAATGGGAAAAGCTTTAAGATTTTTGGTCTTCTTAAACTATTGAGAATGTGAATCTAGCTAGATTTACCCAAGTGAACTCTCTCTTTGCAGTGGTTTTTATTATAATGAATAATATTATTTATTTAATAGTATTAATATTTAAATTTAGTGGAATCAAATAGTAATATTTTGATTTGCAATGGATGGGACCAATGTGAGGAAAGCATCACCCTTTGCCTGGAAGTTCTAGAAAACATCTTTTTTATTGCATCTGCACATAAAACCTTGCTCTAGTAGTCACAATTTACCACTCGGCTATCCACACTGGCTTTCTGATATGGCTTTGGTACTGAATACGAGCCATGCTGGTAAAGGGAGACTCTTACTCATTAGTGAAACTGCTGCCAGTGTCATTAGACTCCACGGTGGAATTTCCCACGCAGTGGAGAGGACGTGCACCAGGCACATCCTTCCTGCTGAGGAAAAGCCTGTTTCCTTTTTTTGTCAGACGCCAAAGGATGTGTGTGCTGCTGCCATGTTGCTGATGTAAGTCTTTAACATGCACAGAGCTGTAGGGCTTAAAATAATGCCTGAACAAGCAGGAACTCAAACACACTGACTTTGCATGAAATACTGGCACAAATAAACAAGCTTTGTGCAATAAAAAATAAAGAAAACAATAATTTTATTAGAAACATCTTGTTATAGGGTCTCTTTGCAGAAATGTCCCATCTCTTGCAGCAATATGCAGTTTTTGATCACAAGACTTGGAAAGAGATTATCTGCCTGGACCATTCTCAGCACATCCATTGCATTGACATGGTAGTAGTGGCGCTGGTGAAAGGTAGGCTACAGCTGGAATTTTTGCAATGTCTAGATTGAGAATGATCCAAAGTATCCAGCCAAGAGCAACCGTGTGGTCAGAAACTGACCTTTGATGAAAGGCTAGAGGACGCAACAAGATGGTCATTGTAAAAAAGAACTACTTTATAGTAATGGATTATATCAGGGTGTGAAAATATTGATAGGCTGCCGTTGTGAAAACATGTAGTTCGTACAGACTTGATTCTGCTATTCTTGCTAAATAGTGACAACCGCCAGTTTAACATTCATTACAACTCTCTCAGACAACCGTACACACACCACACACACCGTACTCACTTTCATCGCACATGTCTGAAACGTATTGCCAAGACTGTGTGTGTGTTGGGAGGTGGGGGCTGGGGAAAAGGAAGTTGCTCTTCTCCACTGACGCGTGCCTTTTTTTCTTTTATTGCTCTTGTAGCACGGTGAGAAAGGTGGCAACTCTCTTTTTTCTTGTTCTTTGCTCTGCCCTTTCTTCCTGCGGCTTACTTTGTTTTCCTCTTCCCTCTTACGGCTGGTTAGTTGTGTGTGGCGGTGTGCATATACCGTTCATTCTCCCCCCGTCTTTTTCGCTCTTTCTTGGCGTGATATCACTTTACCGGATCACCAGATTTGTAGGAGTCGTTCAGGGGCCACATTGCTCACCTCTTGACTTTTTTACCTCTTGAACTGACAGACATTTTCCCCTGATGCAACTCAAGAGTGCCAGCTGTCATTTTCACCTCCTTCTTAAAAGGAGAGAGTGTGAGCCGCAGAAACGGCCCAGCAGGCCGCAGCGAAAGTGAGCAGCGGCTGCAGGGGAAGTTGATAAGTGAAAGAAAGGGGCTTATTTGTAGCAGCCCTCCTTAATGTTTAATGACTGAGTAATTGGTTTGTATCTGTAACAGTTACTTTGCCATCAATAATGACCACGCATGCTTGGGTACAGTTACCTGGCCTGCAGCCCGGAGGAACGTGAGGGCCGTGTGCTTGGGTTACAACCACAGTATCAGCTGAATAGGGCCATAGTTATGTTGAACAAATATTTATGCAGTGTGAGGTTACTGGAACATCCTAACGCAGCGAGACAAGAATAGGCAAGGTGATTGAGAAGTCAAATACACATGTCCTACACTATTATCTAATGTAGATAATCTAACAAAATAAAAATGAAAAATAATCCACCGAAGGCTTTAGTTTCACCAGCTCACCTTAATTTTGCAGAATGTTTGAGCTGATGATTTAATAATAAAAAAAAAACAACATTCAGATGTTCTGATTCTTATAGGGAAATATAAGGGTTTGGCAAAATATCAGAAGCAACTAGATCAAGTATGATAAGAGCTGTGTTGGTTCAAGCAGATCAAGTATGATGAGCTGAGCTGTGTTGGTTGGCCGTATTAGATGTGAGGGGAAAAACGTAACTTAAAACTTATACAATAGTATTGTATGTACATGTACATTTACGGCATTTAGCAGACACTCTTATCCAGAGCAACTTACATGTCCTAATTTCAGGGACAGTCCCCCTGGAGATACTCAGGGTTAAGGGTCTTGCTCAGGGACCCAGTGATGGTAGTACCAGAGGTGAGAATCAAACCTGGGACCTCTTGAGCTATAGGTCCATGGGCAAGTACCCACCACAAGACCACCACCACCACATGTAGCATTGCAAAGATACAGCAAGCTAAAAGTACAATACGTTTTATATTTTCCAGGACTAGTGTTTCATTTATCATGTATTTATCATGCCTTTTGGGATGCAAATGTACTCACACAAGTGAAAAAGCGACAGCTTGTCATTGTGAAACACAGCACACACATCCTCTGCATTTAACCCATAGCGATCCTGGGTCAACTCTCTAACCACTAGACCACCAATGATCAGCGTTTCTTTACAGTAAGTGAAATTATGTGTAAGTGAAAGATGAAACTTTATCTCTTTTATTACATCTGCTTCTGTAGGAAGGGTTTCCTATGCCTTCCTTTCAGGTCAGCTGTTATTAGTGGTGAATCCTGTGTATTGGAATATAATATCATTAGTTAATCAGAAAAATGATTACATCTTGTTGGAACATAAAGTTCATATTCAGCTGGTGACTAGAAAGAACATAGTCTCATCTCATGACCGTATCCAAGAAAAGCCCCTATCTTGGATTATCAGTGTACTGGGGATATAAGAATTCTGAAATGTCTTATGATGAAACAATGTTTGCACTGTAGGGTCCACCTGGTCTTGTGAATCTCCTTCCTTAACTCAAATTTGAGCATGCAAAGCAATCAAGAGGTCTGTCAACTTCCACAGTTAAATATTACCAATGGACTTTGAGGAGGATGAAGGCAATAGTTTTTTTTTTTTTTTTTTTTTTTGTGAAGAGTAGGCAGGGCTGTTTTTGGAGTTTGTAAATGCTGCTCAATTTTTGTGATTATATCACAAAAGACAAAAACGCTTTTTGTTTTATTGTCAGGTTTCCATGTCTCTTCCTGTCAGTGAGCTTCAATTTGCAACCTCTGTCAGCTTTACAGAAGCATTTGGTGTCTGTCATGACTTTTGAGACACTTACCCCTGACACATCAAATAATTCTGTGGCTTTTAGGGCTGCTTGGCCTATAATAAGACTGCAAACTATGTGTCAGTTTATATTAGCTGTTAGTTGCAGGTACTGCTGTAGTTATTGTTGCTTCCTGCTATTCAGTCTAATAGAGTCGCCTGTGTAGCTTTCACATAGTGTTTCTAATAATCTGCCCACCTCCTGTATACATGCTTGTATGCATAAAAATGAGAAGTTGAATAACAGCTCTTAAGTTTGAGTTCTCTACTTGCCTTTTTCTGTCAGCAGCAAAAACTTTTCCAGGAAGACATCAACACGTAAGACTTCTTTAACTTAATATACATCCTTCAACAGAATACAAGGACACAGGCAAGTATTCTCTCAGCATTTTAACTCTGTGTTTCTGTTTTAAGACTCTCAAAAGCCTATGAGGGGACACACACCAACTCAATAAAAATGCAAAGATATCCTGACTCAAACTTGTTTTCTTCCTCAAGAAGTTTTGGTGAATCACTACCCTGCAGATCACAGAAGCCTTTTTATGAAGTCACACACCATCTGCTCCCTCTGCACTGCATCATGCAGTTTTAGATGGGCAACATTAAAATATCACTCTGCATCAGGATGCCACAGATAAATCGAATTGGACATGAAAATGGGTCTACAGAAGAAAGGCTCTTGCTTCATGTGTTTCCGGAAAAAATCATTGCTCATTGTCTCCACTGGGCAAAGAAGATAAACTCAAGATGCTAATGAAAAAAAGTGCCCGCCACTACATGTCTACATCCCATCTGCTTTCCCAGAAGCTCCTCCCTACCTCCCCAGAGAAACACAGCTGCGGGACCTCTCTCTGAACCCTCAGCTGGGGGTTTGGTACCCCCCACCTCAAAAAAAAAAAAAAAAAGAAAAAAAGGAAAAAATCCAACACCTCTCCATGTAACCATAGTCTAACGTGGAGCTGAACTTTAAAGCTGCGGATCATTTCCCGTGGCAGCTGCCCGCGCAGTAAACAGATCCAGTGCAGCTCACCTGAGAGAGCTGAGGTGGAACTCTATAAGGCCTTCTCGAATGTCCTGCCTTTTCCACTGCCACTGGGTCAAGGCTAAGAGAACAGGGGGCCAGGGAAAGGGAAGCATGCTGATACCCAATCAAACTCTCAGCCACATGTACAACCTGTCCAAGCCCCTATTAGCTTAGTGATGATGAAATTGCTTATAGAAATGTGTTAGTTTAGAGAATGATTAAAATGAATGACAAGACAACATTAATTAAAATATTAGGGCTTTTCTTAAAACCCTTTATTCAATGGAAAATTCTATAACATACAAACATCTGGCTTATTGCTTTCATAACACAGTCACAATATGGATTTATGAGTTTGCACCAGGTCTTCTAGCTATGGCTGTCGTTGACTATGTGACTGTAGTAAGGGAAATAACACAGAAGACCTGGCTTTTACTTACTGTTCCTTTATAGTCTTTTTTATATCTGTGACTGTCTGCCAGTTGAACTTGAACATAATGTGTCTGGTGGTGTTTTCATCAGAACCAATCAAATGAACCAGTCAAAGCTGTTTTAATGCAATAATAATCATATGAAACAGACCCATAGTTTGCTCCATGAAACCGACAGGTGGTGTTCTTCTTTTTTACAGACATGTGATTTGTAGTTGCCCGGAAATGGTGTCTTTGAAGGTCTAGAAGGACCTGTGGGTAAACCAAGAGTAATGTTCTAAGATCTCTAAGAACACCTTTAAAAGTTAGGACTGATTGATAGGGTTGAGTAACAGGGAGGCTGATGTGGTTATGTGAAACGTTCGTCACATGAAGCTATGTTAGATCTCTGTAAAGCATACTAATGTTCTATTAATAATGTAATTTGCTGTTAACAGTTGTAATGATCAACTCATCCCACAAGCACTAAAGTTTATTAACATTTGATAATAACTGCCCATCAGCATCAATAAAATATACACTTTAGGCCATATGCAGATAAATCTGGTCTTTTTCAAACATGATTGGGAAAATTAGACATCAGAAAATTTAAACATAACTATTGTAGTCAAACCTCTGACTCACATACACATATTATATATGCATTTACTTTTATGCTTCTTTTTTTTTTTGCCACATTTTAAAAATGCTGTGAATTGTTGTAAAGTGCACGAGGCCACAATGGAAGAAGCAACAGTGCTCAGGCAACTAGTGATTTTGGTTATCAGCATTATTTCATAGCCTCCATCTCACTTCTAAAGCCCCTAAAAAACATGAAAAGACCTGCCTCAGTTCAAACCAAGACTGAAAAATGCTCAACAATCTTCCTTTATGGTCAGAATTTGTCACAGCTGGCCTGAATTGTCTTTTAATGAACCATCAGAAACTGTAAGGCAGGCTCTAGAGGCCTGCTCCAGTTCATTTCATTGTTTAAGTACATAAAGCATAGAGGGCTTCTTGAGTTTTTCAGGCGAGTCATTTCCTCTGAATATGGATCGAGCACTCTAATGAAAAACAGACTCAGGCCAGGCACAACAAACAGCATCTTTCCAATAACGGCTACATGTCCGCTTCATCAACAAGGCACTCAATGCAGGATCAGTATCACCATATCACTTCTTTCCCAGTCATCTAATACTCTGCACCATGTTTAATCCCTCACAGCTCCATTCTGAGAGCACACCACACTGTCTGCAGGACTGTCACATCAAACTGAGTGGACATTCTCCAGGATCTGATCAGGTCCATATAAAGCCTGGTTGTTAGATGAATTAGGGATCAATGACTAATTGCACCAGGGGAGAAATAGAATTAAAGTGAAAGCATTCAATCTTCCAGCACAATACTCATGTATCATATAATTTCCTGTGGCATTTTCCAGTGTACATTCATTCAATGCATGGACATGTAAACATACATTAGAAATGAAAAATGAGCATATTTAATGCAATGAGGGCCACTCTATTCTTATAGAGAGAACAAAGCCAGTTGTGCTCTCTTGGATTCCCAGTCATAGATAGATGCGTCATCAATGGGTTTTAAAGGTAATTCTCTGAAGAGCCTACACTTAAAAACCTTTTTCAGAATTCTGCATTTCTTCATTATTTTAAAAAATGATGAATGGCAAAAAGCCTAAAAAAAACTTCAGTGCATAGACTCCATTTAACCAAACTTCAGTAGGCTCTTTTAAAAACAACAAAAAAGAAAAGGATTTAAATCACAGGACTATAGTGTTAACTTTATCAAATATTATTACCCAAAAGAACAACACACAACTCTTGACTGTTGTGCAGAGAATACAAATGAAAGTCTTAATGCATTCATGTAAAGCACTTTAAAGTTGTACATATTTTAATCTCTTGTGACCCAGCCACTAGGGGTGCACAAGCCAGTGTATTTTTTCATGCCGGTCGGAAACCTGGATAAATGAGGGGGGTTATGCGAACAACAAAACAGATTTCCATAGCAGATTGGTTGAGACCCGGGTTAACAACAACTGCCACAGGGTGCTGGTGGCAATTGGGCTACTGTTGACCAAAAGAGAAGAAGAAGAAGAAGAGGAGTAAAGCATGTCTGGAGGGAGGAGGAGAGAAGGAAGGGTAGGAGAGTGGAAGTGAGAGAAGGAAATTTGAATGTTGGCAGCATGAGAAGTAAAGGTGAAAACAGCATGACTGGTAAAGGAAGAGAATTAGCTGATATGATGGAGAGAAGGAAGATTGATATTTTGTGTGTGTAAGAGACTAGATGGAAGGGTAGTAAGGCCAGGTGTATTGGAGGATGGTTTAAATTGTTTTACAATGGTGTGGATGGAAGGAGGAATGGAGTAGGTGTTATCCTGAAGGAAGAGTATGTGGAGAGTGTTTTGGAGGTGAAGAGGGTGTCAGATAGGGTGATGAGTTTGAAGCTGGAAGTTGAAGGTGTGATGATGAATGTTGTTAGTGCTCATGCCCCACAAGTTGGTTTTGAGATGGAGGAGAAAGAAGAATTTTGGAGTGAGTTAACTGAAGTGATAGAGAGTGTACTCAGGGGACAGAGAGTGGTGATTGGTGACTTTAATAGACATGTTGGTGAAGGGAACAGAGGTGATGAGGAGGTGATTGGTAAGTATGGTGTGAAGGAGAGGGATGCTGAAGGTCAAATTGTTGTAGATTTTCCTAAAAGGATGGAAATGGCTGTAGTTAATACTTATTTTAAGAAGAGGGAGGAGCACAGTGTGACATAAGAGTGGCGCAAGATGCACACAGGTATATATCCATTGCAGGAGGTGGTCTGTAGGTTGACCTTGGAGGTCAAGAAGAGGAGGAACTGTAGAATAGAGGATCAAATGGTAAAAGCCAAAGAAGGAAGACTGCAAGGCGGTAATCAGGCAGCAGTTAACACGTGCACTGTGAGGCAGCTACAAAGGTACTTAATGTGAGATTTGGTAGGAAGAAGGAAGATAAGGAACCTGGTGATGCAACACAGATGTTCAGGAGTGCAGACAGAAGAGGCTAGCAAAGGAGAAATGGGATGAAAAGTATAGAGAGTACTGGTACCAATTTTTCAAAATAAGGGTGATGCACAGAGCTTTAATAACTGTAGAGGGATAAAGATCAGCCACAGCATGATGTTATGGGAAAAAAGTGATGGAAGTTAGTTAGAGGTGATGATTAGTGAGCAGCAATATGCTTTCAAGCCGAGAAAGAACACTACAGATGTTTGCTCTGAGGGTGCTGATGGAGAAGTACAGAGAAGGGCAGAAAGACCTCCATTGTGCTTTGGGGACTTGGAGAAAGCATATGACGGTGTCTGGAGAAGAGTTGTGATTTTGTATAAGTAAGTCAGGTTTGGCAATGAAGTATTTCAGAGTAGCACAGGATATGTAAGAGGGCACTCAACAATCTTCACTGTGACAGTGGTGACGTCTGCAGTAGGAGTGATTATTGCATGTAAAGTAGAGGTGGGATTACATCAAGGATCAGCACTGAGCCCATTCGTGTTTGCAATAGTAATGGACAAGTTGACGGACAAGGTTAGACATGTGTCCCTGTGGACGATGATGTTTGCTGATGATATTATGATCTGTAGTGAAAGTAGGGAGCAACTTGAGGAGAACCTGGAGAAGTGAAGATATTCTCTAGAAGAGGAATGTAAGTGACTAGGAAAGACAGAATACATGAGTGTGAATGCAAGGGAGGAAAGTGGAGAGGTTAGGATGCAGGGCGTCGAGGTGGCAAAGATGGAAGAATTGAAATGCTTAGGATCAAAAGTTCAGAAGGTGAGGTGAAGAAGAGAGTGCAGACAAGTTGGAATGGGTGGAGAAGAGTAACAGGAGAGATCTGTGACAGATGAGTACCAGCAAGAGTGAAAGAGAAAGTTTACAGGACAATAGTAAGACCAGCTATACTATATTGGTTGGAGACAGTGACACTGACAAAAAGCAGGTAGCAGAGCTGGAGGTGTTAAAGATGCTGAGAGTTTTGTTGGGTGTGACAAAGATGGACAGGTTTAGAAATTAGTATATTAGAGGGACAGCTCAGGTTAGACGTTTTGGAGACAAAGTTAGAGAAGCAAGTTTGCATTGGTTTGTACATGTGCAGAGGAGAGACGATGATTATGCTGGGAGAACAATAATGAAGGTGGAGCTGCCAGGAAAGAGGAAGAGAGGAAGACCAAAGAGGAGGTTTATGGATGTGGTGAGAGAGGAGATGCAGAAAGTTGTTCTGAAGGAGGAAGATCTAGAGGACAGGAAGAACTGGAAACGGTTGATCTGCTGAGGCGACCCCTAATGAGAGCAGCTAAAAAGTAGAAGAAGAATATTTTAGTCTCTTGTAAATTTCTTGATATCTGAGCTCACAGTTTAGCTAATTAAAGCTCACATGTAGTTCTAGAAGTTATGCAGCCTTTTCAGGCAACAGGGGCCCAGTAATCAATTTTAAGCCATGAATAAACCTTTAACACTAGCCTGCAGGTGTGCAGGCCCATTCCTGTTAGCAGAAGGATCCCTGTCTTTGCTCATCTGTCTCTGTTAGGTCAGGGCCAAACAAGAGTGTCACCATTATTGCTATTGATCTCAGGCAGTTAGGATCGATTTACCCTTCCCAGTTAGCCTGGACTGCTTCATGTCCATCATGGCCTGGGACTTCTCCAGGCTTCAGCCACATCTGGGGCTTCTGAAGACTCAGTGTCTGTGTGCATGTGTGTTCTCTGGTAGCCTCTGCTTCGCACACTCCAGGGTAGTGGCACTTTATAATGGCTTCTATTATGTTTTTTTTCACTACATTTAGGAAAAAAGGACAAATCATGACATAGTGGGCTGATGTTCAATCTGTTTATTGTTGCTAAGCAGTTTTTGCAGTTACTCTAATTAGTTGTAGTTGTTAACATACTCTGCAAGTTATCTTTTTTCTAAAGTATACACAGTTTTTCAGTGTGGTAAGATAACTGACAATTACAAATGTATGCTCAAAAAAGCATAGCAATCACCTCAGTGAAAAGATACTGGGTTTGTTGCTTTGCTTGGGTAGCCGAGGATCGTTTCTGTTTATTCTCCCTGGGTCTGTATGAGTTTTCATCCGGGACCCCTGGTTTCTTCCCACAATCCAGGCAAGTAACCCCCATGGTTGTGACTGTGTGTGTGAGTTTATCTCTGTCCGCTCTGCAGTAGACTGGCAACCTGTCAACCAGGGTCTGATCATGTTTCTCCAAGGTGTATCTCTTCTTGATTCCTCCAGTCAAGATCAGGAAAGGAACAGTGGGAATAGAGAAAATAAAATCTGGAAACAGGGCAGTTGAGCCATTTCAGTGTCAATGCCTTTTTCAGGTGTTTCTAGTCTTGTAAACAAGCACCTTTGTGTTTCAGTGTATCTCTGTAATGTCTTAATAACACCATTGTTGTGCATTATCTTAGTGAACTCATGTTCTTCTTCCACGATTCCACGATTGATCCTGTGAGTACTTCATAGATAGGCTGCCTTTTTAAAAACAATAAAGTGAAAAATTGTTTCTATTAGTAACACTACTAAACTAGTTATGACCTTTTCAGTAATTGATGCATTAAATCTGTAGATCTATCTAAACTATAGTCTTTGGTCCATCCACCATGTTTCTGGCTCTGAGTTCTAATTATTACTGGAGATTTTTTTTTGTTTTTTTTAGGGTATGCAACAGATCAGTGTTCTAGCAATTCTAGAAAAATCAGTGTTCTAGCAATTCTAGAAAAATCAGTGTGCAGTTCACATACACCTTCACTGAACTGTAGTGCAAGTGATGAAATGATGAACGTGCCTCTTATTCATCACAAGTTACACCAAATGTGTGGATGTGTTTGTTTAGTGTCCTCGCGGGCCTCAGTGTGGCCTCCAATGATGACTCACAGCCCTGATCGCAGGCTGCTTTCTACATGAGCGAAGCTGACTAGCTCTTTAGCAGGCTGTGGAGAAAGGCAATGTGTAGTCACTATGAGGAAAGTGCAATGAAACAAAAATATCTTTCGCTATCATTGCATCAGAGTGGTGCTGGAGACAAATTAGCAAATCAAGCTCTAAATAAAAGGCCAACTGGGAGCAACCACCAGAAGGTTCACCAACAATCCCAGAGAAACAAATCTGCACTGTAGGGGCATATTTTACAGCATCCCTGTTCTAAAACAATAAACATGACACAACATATTTGCCAATTAATCTCATGCTCTGTTAAAACATGTTCATTATCTTATATCGTTCATTTTCGTTGCTACAGTGGAATAGTGGGAGATCTCCTCAATGGCTTTATCTATACTGAGTAACTTACAGCAGTGGTAAATCTCACAGGGCTAAACCAAGTAGCCTTGCACAAACACATATGTTTGTCTTTGAAACAGCAGAGGTCCCATTTAAGCAATACATGTCTTGGTAGACATGTGCAACAAATTTTAGCTGATCTTGTTTTTACAATATTGCATTCAATTTTGCAATGCTGGAACAACTCTGCAAGTCGTTTTTCATCTTTTCCCTGCTGTATGAAAGCAGGCCCACTCCCTTTTAAGCAGATGAAAAAACAAAGACCTTTTGTGCTAAAACTGAACTAATCAAGATCTAATCTTGCTGTTTTTTTATATATAGAGGGGGAAATGATACCAATATATCACCAAATGTGTACTATTTAGATTAATAGTATTATTGAAATGAAAGTGACTATTTGTCATTGTGAAGCACAGCACAGCACACAGTGAACCACAACAAAATACAGCCTCTGCATTTAACCCATACACACGTGCAGCAGGGGGCAGCTACTGAAAGTGCCCAGGGAGCAGTGATGGGGATGGTTCCTTGCTCAAGGATACATCAGGGCAACCTAGTGGTCTGGGATTTGAACCAACAACCTTCCGATTATGGGGTCTTGTCCCTAAACACTAGTTCACCACTGCCCCACTAATTTGGGCAACTATTAAAGATGAACAGTAGCTATAAGATGTAGGTCTTAATTCTAAACCCTATGTGTCAAAGTCTCTTTGAAAAAAAAATCTGTTAGAATAAAAGATACAAACTTGGTAAATTTATGTAACTTTGAACATCTCTAAAAGTACTCTCAAAGGTAAAACATGGTCCAGTGATGTGCAATATCAAAGTGGCATATTGGTAAATTTTTATGACTTAACTATTTAGGCCAGGACAGGATCTATGGAGTCAATGCAACTCAACAAAATACAACTACCACTACAGGAGGAAGCTGCTTTTGGCATATCCCAAAAGCAGGAGAGCTGAAGCCAGCTGAGGCAAATAATTCTTCCATCCTATCCTAAGCCTGTTCCTTGTACTCCTCCCAGTTGGTCCTGCCCAGAAGGCTTCCACCAGGAGACACCCAGGAGTTATCCTGAAAAGATGCCCAAATCACCTCAGCTAGCACCTTTTATTGTAAAGATGCAGTGGTTATACTCCAAGTTCCAACCATGTCTGATCTCACACTATCTTCAGACATACAGTACTGTGCAAAAGTTTTAGGCAGGTGTGGAAAAAATGCTGTAAATAAAGAATGCTTTCAGAAATGGAAATAATGATTGTTTATTTCTATCAATTTACAAAATGCAAAGTGAGCGAACAAAAGAAAAATCTAAATCAAATCAATATCTGGTGTTACTACCTTTTGCCTTCAAACCAGCATCAGTTCTTCTGGCCCCACAGAGCCCTGATCTCAACATCATCCAGTGTGTCTGGATTACATGAAGAGACAGAAGGATGTGAGGAAGCTACATCCACAGAAGATCTGTGGTTAGTTCTCCAAGATGTTTGGAACAACCTACCGGCTGAGTTCCTTCAAAAACTGTGTGCAAGTGTACCTAGAAGAATTGATGCTGTTTTGAAGGCAAAGGGTGGTCACACCAAATATTGATTTGATTTCGAGTTCTCTTTTGTTCATTCACTGCATTTTGTTGATTGATGAAAATAAATGATGAACACTTCCATTTTTGAAAGCATTCTTTGTTTACAGCATTTTTTCCACACCTGCCTAAAACTTTTGCACAGTACTGTACCTGGACAACCTGGAAACCCCTATCCAGGATCTCAATCTTCTGGTCAATACCCAGAACTCAGCGCCATACTTAGATTAAAGGTTAGATTAAGACTGGCTGGTAAATTAAGAACTTCTGGCTCAGCTCCCTCTAAATCATCATGGTCCAGCACAGTGACCTGCCCGGCTGCAGTGCTGCTCTGATCTTTCCGGCACCACTTCATTCTCTACTTGTACCCCCTATTCCTGCTGTTTTCCAACACAGAACATTCCTGGGAACACAGTAGTAAGCTTTCTAAGTTTTTCCTTAAATGATATTTCATGCTTTTTGGAACCAAAAAAAAGTTCTGAAAAGATAAATACCACACTATAAAAATTAATACATGATAAAAGGTTATTTTTTGTTGTCAAAGTTAAAGTTTTAACCTTTTAATTATACTGCCTGAGTTACTTTTAACAGAAGAAACAGCCTTCGCACCAAATGTCCACATTCATGGCTCAAAAAAAAAAAAAGAAAGAAAAAAAGAAGCACAACTTTGAATTCAGACTTGGAAAAAAGGCCACAGTGCTGCTGGTCTAAAGTTTTCAAAATGGTTTCATATTGAATTAACCTCCTAAATTTGGCAGAGCTTGGTCTTATTCTAGTGTGATTAGTATGAGCAAGTCTGTGCAGGAAAATGAATATTGCAATTTCATCTAGATTTCAGAAGTGCATTGAGTGTGAGTATTAGTAAAGATCACAGATAGGATCTTCTTCCTTACGCAGTGCTTCCAGACAGCAGCTATAGCATCAGATGTACACTTTGATGCTTGCCCAGGAACGGTTCTTACTCCAACTTTCAGTTGACAGGAGAAATACTTAAACAAAAAAGTGATTTTACTTCGTTGTACAAACGTTTTCCGTTGCTTCATCCATCCATTTAGCAATATTTTGTCTTCTCTTTAAATAGAATGCCCTTAACACGCTACCACAGATTGAGAGGAGAAAGTATTATGATCAAACGAAGCACATTTGGTAGTCATTACAAATCAGGTTCAGGACTACTGGACATGATGCAGCTTTTAGACTTCTTTGTTGAAGGCCTGAGGAACACAGTCTGCCAAGCCAGCTCATTAGCCTTGGTCTAGAACAGAGCTCCATTTATTCACCACTGCCAGTTTACTACCACAACACAAGCGACTATTACTAACCATGGCATACCAAAAACAACTGGTTTCCACAACTTTAATGGGGCAGTTTGCTGCATAAATCAGTCTATAACCAAGCAAGAGCAGCAAGATTCTGGGCGTGAAGTTAGTGAATGTTTAAATGTCCTGACTACCACATGCTTAGGCCTCCTGAACACTCACTTTGCACAGTTTTAAATGTTTTCCTGCACTATACTGCACAAATTTTAGGTAATATTTAAGCTTCATTTAGTTGGAATCTGTTGATTTTAGTTGTCCTAATGCATATTGCAATGATTATCAAAACAATAAAAGCATGCTTGTGTGCATCATTGGCCTGAAGAAAGTTTGTATTATAGAGAAAAAAAATATTTTCAAAAATAGTATTTAAAGTCCAGTTTTGCCTTTTTTGCCATATTTTTAAACCAAAAAATACCTTACAGATCCTAGCAGATACAGATTGGGGCAGATCTTTGCAGGCCACAAAGCAGACAACCCTGCATACAAGGGGGGAGTTGTGCAACATAGCACCCTGTGCTCTCTGTGATGTGTTAACGTGTGTTTCTGCTGTGTGGCTGTATGGGGCAGCCACTCATGCGTGTTGGATGGTGTGAATTTTTCTGAGACCATATATCGGCTGTGTGATCACCACCTACTTCAGAGCAAGTGTGTGCAGAGGGCTGTCAGAGCTTATTATAGTCATATATACAGGCAATCAATAGTGCACATTCTGGAGACTGTAGTGGTGGAGTGAGAGAGAAGAGACTAGAAAGATATAAAGTAAGCTGTCACTTTTTTTTAATAGAACAAAATTACTCCTCCATTTGATTCTGAAAGTGAAACCTAAACAAGAAAAAGGCACAAGAAACTGTTTCCAGCCAATACTTTACTTCAGAATCTTACTTCATTCTGCACTCTTGGTAATGTATAACATATAATATGTAATAGCATCATTAAAAATGATCATTAAAACGTCTATAGTAACTACAATTTAACTGAAGCCCACAAATCCTTGGTTTTTTACTCCTGCTGTCTACTTCTACTTCTGCACTTTTAGTGCCTTATTGCCTTTTTGTGTTTGCTTTTATTGTCACCATATTCGTTATATTTGTACTATGTATGGATTTTAAGGTTTACTGTTTTAATTTGAGTGAATATTTTGGCAAAAAGAGAAAAACAGGACCAAACAAGCTATGGTTTCTATCAAGACAGATGCTGGATGTAATTTAAAGAACACAGTTTTCTAAATCACCCTGTGATGTGTTCCTGTTTGACGTTTCTTTGTTGCAAATGTAATTTTATTTCTATTTGTCATTGTTTCATAGTATGCATTAGGTTGCTTTTCAAATAACCTAAGTAGACACTCACATCTCGTGAATCGTGTGTGAATTGGTGAAAACCTCTTTTGGTAAATTTGTACTTTACTCACATATTGAAATTTGCCCCGATTGCCCCGAATCGACCATTGAGTTGAGCAAATCGACCACTGAGCAAATAAATAGAGACATCAGCAATTTGAAATGGTGTTAAGAGAATTTCGGCCAGTGTTAATGTAAGTATTGTGATGTAAATGACAGATTAGGTTTAGAGATTTCAGGTCCTAAATCACACTGGCTCACAAACTGGCAAGTAATGGCTAATCACAAATTTGCAGCACTTAGGAACTCAGTCTAGGTTTCGCCCAATGTATTCTTTTTCATTTCAACCAATAACTTCAGCTTTAAACTCTACTGATCAAAAGGGAAGTAAGCAGGATGGATGTCCATAGTTCCGGGGAAATACTGCTATGTTTCTTTTTTTTTTCTTTTTTTTTACTTGTGCAGCAAACTAGTGAGGTTTGCCCATTGTGGAAACACATAGCTCTACTCTTGGGGCCACCCATTAGGACCTACACGACGATCAACTTTCAAAAATTAAATGAATTAATTAAAGAAAGAGACATCAGTTTCCAACAGGCCAGAAAAAAATGTTATGCCATTTCTCTCCTTTATGTAGTACATAGATTGTAAGCATCATAGCCTCAGTAAAATGCCAGATCCCACTTTACATTAAGTGTCCCTATTAACTGTATAAAATGAACAATGCAGGCAAATAACAAAGTAACAATGTATCCACCTGTACAGGTAATTATATTTATTGCAACTTACGTAATTACAAACTTTATGTTTTAATCATGCAATTACACAAATGCATCCGGATGTAATCACACTGTATTACATCAGAATAACTCTGATAAACATGTGTATTTGAATAAGCGGCGCTGATGAATGATTGATTGAATAAATCAACGTTGCACTCCAGCTGTAACAGTGATTACATCATCAGTTTTTATCAGGTTGTTACATTCATTATGAATGTGAACTAAACATTAAAAACACTTAATATGAACTGGGACAAATATTTACTGTTATTTTTCACCTTTACGTTGGAAGTTAAATTATCATAAAAAGCTGTTGTTTCTTTGAATTGAAACATTTTTCAGAAGATTCAAAGTAGACCCAACGTGCAGCACAAAAAATGTCCAAATGAAGGAAAACAGGGGAAAACCCACAAGCACAAATAGTGTGAAATTATGAAGGACTGAGGAAGAATAATGCTGGTGTAATGCTGTGCTATGCTGGGTGGAGTGAGACGCTTTTTCCATGACTTAGTCATAGTCAATATACGGATAGATCTAAGGGTGTGTCTTCTGTTCCCACTTCCTCAGAGCGAGGTTTGGTCTGATTGAAGATTGTCCGTCTTTTTCAGTGGTGCTGTTTAGAAGCGTGTAGAGTCTATTGAAAAATGGAAGAGCTTTTTCTGTGGGAAAACGTCCTCTGAAGTGAAGGCATAGTCAGTACATTTGTGTATGTGTGTGTGCATGTGTGTGTGTTTGTGTGTTATGAGTAATTAAATGATCTGTGCAGAACCAAACCAAATCTTAAAAGATAATCTGGATTTTCTGGATCTTATTATTATTATTATTTACTGTATTTAGCTTGGCTTTAACATACATATATATTTATAATAATTTTATTTTTTTTCCTGCATGCACACATTCAAATACAGACATATATGCTAACATACAAGCAGTCTGATTCCCACTTTCAGGCCTATGTACAGAATTAAGCCTCTGGGGGCGTTTTTCCTTCTTTTTGTTTTTCTACATGCTTTGCATCACTGCACATCCCATAAGTAGTGATGCAGTGACACATGTAGCGTGGCTGCTCACCCTCCAAGCGTCAAAGGCCTTTTGTTTCAGTTTCTATTGACAACTGCATTATTCCTTTCACTGGGCTCACTCTATACTCTCTGTGGAAATACATCAGCAGAAAGGACACATTTGTTTTGCCACTGATCCTGACAAAGTGGTCGCTCATCTATAAAAGTAGAAAAGGGAATTCAAGGTTATAAAAAGGAAAAGCTTAATCTAACCCAGCAGGTACAGCACAGTTACAACAATGTGTAAACCAGGCAAAACTCACGACTGGAAGAGGAGCCACTGCCACCCACAAAAACACACTTGGGCTTTTGCAACAGCAGTGGCTACATTTCTGCAGCCAGTGCCAACGCTGTTGCAAAATCAGTGCTCAAAACCCCCTCTTGACAAAGAAACGAGTGCTTCTCGGCGGTATGTGGCCTCTACGCCCTGCCAAACCTCTGTCAGACCCAAATTTATGTGTTCGATTTCATTTAGCATTTTCTTCCCCCTCTTTCCCCTCTCTCTCTCTTGTCCTGACAGATGAAATCCTTGGTCTAAGTATGGCAACTGAGCCAAATAGCTCAGCCTTCGAGCCAGCCAACAAAAGTAACACCGAGGATCATGCTGTCCTCCCATGAAACGCTAAACTGCTACTTACAGTAATTTGCGTAGTCTGTAGATAAACACTGTTCTATATTAACAAGCAGATCTACTTGTGTAACTGTACTGAGAAATACAAATGCATATGACTTTCTGTTTTAATCACTGTGATATAACTGTGCAGATATCAGCATTTATTCTGGCTCTCCACATCTACACATTGGTTTCCTGTTGAGAAAGCCTAATAATACACACCCCTTTTTAACTCCAAGACTGGGCAAATGCACCACAGTTGGAGCTGCACATATATATTTACATTAATTGTGTGCAGTGAAACACACTTCAAAATAGTACAAAGAAATGCAATGGTAACAGCTGAACATTACTTAATTGTTTCAAAAATATTGAAAAGTCTTATATATCCCGTGGCAAACTATCAAATGAAATTGGACAAACATTTCTCAATGACTGTGGCCAAAAGCCTTATTAGAAACTCACCCATATGGATGTCCAGGTAGAATGGGTCCATGGATGCTATCAGTTGTCAGGGTAATGAACATCTGTCTGATCAGATGGTCAGTCACTTCGCTGCTCACACACACTCTTTTCTTCTTCTCTCATGAGCCAAATCGGAGTGGACTTCTTTGAGCATGCTCAAAAACAAACTCTTGCACGAGCTGCTTTTTTCAGACTGCCAGTTTAAAGAATAGACTGTCCCCTGTTGCAGATCAATCTGTTGAGAAGTTCGCATTCTCGCCGAATTAGGAAATCCTGGCTTTATTCCACTGCAAAGCTATCAAGAGTGAGCACTGCAGGATGAATTTGCAAAGCCAGACTTTCTCATGGCAATGGCACCTCTGAGTACAATGGTGCGCTAGCATGGCTTGTTTTTTCTGTTGACTTTTACCTCGCAGAAATAGAGTTTCGTGTCTGCGCTTCACAGTCAATGGCACACAAACAGGAACTTGCATGAAAAGAGTCATGATGTAGCATTTAAACTGCATTTTTCAATATTTTCAGCACAATAATCAGAAACACAAAAGTGTTCCTAACATTCAGTGCCAGTCAGTGTAACAAAATTGTACTTCAATAGAAATACTGGTCCATTTAAAGGTTCCACATAATTTAAGGCAGCTAATATTTAAATTTCTGTACATATTTAACACAATGCATATATATGCACAATGCACAAGGCATGAAAAACCTTTTAAATACCAAATATAAACAAGTGTGTGATGAAAGTTATACTACTAAGGTAAACTTCCTGCCAGCAGTTCTGCACTGGCGGCAATGAAGGAGATGACCTTGGTGGGAGCCATTCAAAGGGATATGAGAGAGATCATACCATTTCCATTTTAACAATATTTTGATCACTAATTGATGTTGAGAATAGCGTGTATTTAACAGCCGGTAATATGAGCTGGAGAATATTTTGAGTAAGTGTAAGGAGAAAAGAGAACAGAGAAATACATCTTCCACTTAATAGTAAAAAGTACAAAAAATGTCAGCTCTAATTTCAAATGATTACAGCTTCCTTAAAAGGGAAAGGCACTGTTGCTATGTCAAGCTATCATGTCTGTGTTATGCTTAAACCAGTTAAACCATTAAACCATTCTAAAACATTTTATTTTAGTATTATTTTTAAAATATATATATATATAGTTAGATACATTAAATATTACAAAGGGAAAAACTCAGGACTCTATGCTGTGTTGATGGTGAGGTATGTTCTTAAAACACTTTTGGTCAAACTGGAAAGTGGGACCCAACAAAGATTTTATGTCACTGTGGACACCCCTATACCATGTGCCCTGCTGTATCGGAGAGTGCTGCGTTTAACACACTGATAAAGAAATATACAGAATTTTATGGATGATGATGACATCGTTTGCAGATGAGTAAAATATACTGAATTTGACACAGTTACTGCCAAAGGAAAGTACAAATCGTACCAATGTGATAACTGTTCATGAAGAAATGATGCATGCATTTCAATCAAGTAAATTCTGTGCAGTTTGCAAATATTTTCTATCCTGAAAAAAGAGCCTATTTGTGTAAATCATGCTCAGCCACAGGCCTAGGGGAATATCTCATTTCAGAGTAAAAGAAAACGAGAGACTGCAATGGGAGAAAAAAAAAATCAATTCTGTATGAGCCATCAATCCAGAAAAGCACTCAAAAGCATCCATAACAGAGTCCATTTGCAGCATAATATTTCAATCTGCAAATGAGGCAATTAACTAAACCACCTTGTCTTGACGATCTAATAAAACAGAAGGGAGGGATGGTGTGGCTGGAGCCACCAGGCTGCTGTGACCCCTCCATAGACATCACTCAGATCACCGCGACAGCAGCAATCCAGCCACGGGCCGTGCTGACCGCTTGAGGAGGCGACTGCTTTAATAACCCACCATAAAGCTGTGATGTGACATTCAGTGACAAAAGACATACTGAGGGATAGATCACTGTGGTGAAAGGGAATGGCTTATGAAGGGAGAAGAGAGCTTCTTCTTTGGATTCGAGCTTTGAAGTGCAGGGTTGATATATAGATGCTCAAAAATGTCTTCTTTTATAGCAACTTACGCTGGACAAACTTTACCAAATTCGACAAAAAATCTTTTCAACCTAATAAGAAATTGTAGCACATTTTTAGTCAAATTTTATAATTATTCATATGGCAAAAGCTCTTATCTAGAGTGACCTACAATTTATTCATGGCACACATGAGGGCAAATGCAGTATTAAGGGTCTTTCCCAGGTGGACTCCTCTTATTGGTGTACTTACCTGGATGAGGAACCAAACCCCAACCTTTTGCAAGAAGGACATCAATATATAGCACGGGGCAGTGGTGGCCTACTGTTTGGGGACTAGGTTCCAGGATCAGAAGGTCATGGGTTTGAATCCCAGACCAGTTAGTTGCCCTAAGATATCCCTGAGCAAATATCTTTTCCATCACTGCTCCCCAGACACTGTACATAGCTGCTCATAGCTGTGTGTTTTGGGGGTTAAATGCAGAGGATGCACTTTATTATGATTCACTGTGTGCTGTGTTGTGTTTTACAATGACAAATAGTCACTTTCAATTCAGTATAAACCACTATGCTCCACCAACCAAACAACACAATGCTTGAAATTCTGTATCAAAATGGCTTGCCGAGCCAGACGTATTCTCATTATAAAATTATATCAGGCCTTGTTGACTTTTAAATTAACAGCAGTACATCTTGGTGACATATAACTTGAGTTATAACCTTTTCACAGTTGCCATAAACCAGCTTTATCTACCACCAGTTCTGATGGACCCCCAGTAAGCATTTTTCTTGTTAATTCATGTTGACAGAACATATCACTCCACATTGCTCCCTAACAGCTCAAGACAGAGTTACAACATTGCCCTAGAAAGTCTAGAGGGCAAAAAGTGTCCTTTTTGATTGTGTGGATAAAAGATATTATCCTTTTGGCAACTAGGGGGCCTGGAAAAATAGCAATGAAATGAATATGTTGTTGGGAAATACGTATTTATAAGTAGACTATTGGTCTATTTTTGCTTTAATGCAGAAACTATGGAGTAGATTGTGGTGTAGATTTAAAGATGAGCTTCATGGGGAATCCTCAAAAATCCCTTGTCTACTTGCAGTGCAGCCCACTGTGTAGTATAGAACATTGCAAGGCATAAAATGAACTCTTTTCTCATGAGACAATTCAGAGCCAAGGACACAGAAATGTTCATCTAATGTCAGTGTCAGTGACGCATGAAGGACAAGGCTGCATGTGCATCAGCCCCGATCAACACAACCAAATCCAGACAAGTCACCGCCCTTACCCTTCTTTTACTTTCAGATCTTTTTATTTTTTACTAACAACCTTCTAACTGCATCCCATATTTCTGAACTTTGAGACTGTAAGTATGTTTATACACCACAGTTAAGCTTCTCAAGTGCTTTGTTGACAATATTGTTTAGAGCTAGTGATAATTTTATTAAGAAGCCAAGAGAAATGGCTTATCACTGTGCATACTGCTGTACCTTGGTAACGGCTGTTTACAAAAGCTGATTGATGGAGTGGTTATAATGTCTGCTATTAAAATTCTCAGCATGAGCTAAAATTCTATTTCTAGTCCCTGATTTTTCTGAAGAGGGCTAATGCACAGGAACATGTCCATTTCTTCAATCAACTGGGAAAACAACTAACAATAATCCTCTAATAGGCCATGTGCATTTTTCCTTTAATTCAGGCTGAGAGCTTTTATTTCAATCATTTTAATTGAAGATGGTTACATTTGGGATGTTCTGCAATAGTGGACATATTTATAACAAGCCAGAACATAATAAGTTGACCATGATGGGGGAAAAAATGGGAAAAACCAGACCAATGACATCATTGATCCTGTTTCAGACACAGTGAGAAATTCCCAGTAATCAGTGTGATAGCATGATGTGCAACTCTGTCAACAGCAGTGGCCATTTAAGTGAAAGTGAAGTGAAAGTGAGAACCCTTATCATTGTGAAACGCAGACGCAACACAACATACAGCATGGGGCAACTATGGAAAGCACCCAGGGAGCAGTGACGGGGATGGTACCTCGCTCATGGGTACCTCAGAGCAACCTACTGGTGATGGAATCGAACACACAATTTTCCGATCCGGGGCAACTCCCTAACCACTAGGCCACCGCTGCTTCTGGATTTCAGCTCCAGTAAACAAACAATCTACTGAAAATTACAAACATTAACTTTCACTCCTTCAGTTTCATCCATGTCACTAAAACATCTCCTGTCAGAGACATCAAACTGTCTACATGCCGTCTCTCAAGGATGACATTTCCCTTTTATCCTCTGTTTCTTCTGAGTTTAGTCATGTTACATCTATTGGGTGTTACATGGTCTTTTCTCAATTGTAATATACTAGATAATTGGTCAAGACTTTGTGAAAGTGGTCCCCTTATAATGAAGAAGGAATCTGAGACTGTGTAAACAAATCACAGAACAAAATCTGTCACTGTGGCACCCCTCACCCCACCCCCACCCCCTTAAGCGATGCTGTTGGTTTGTTCTCTGCTGGAGACACATTTTTCCCACTAAGAGCTTTTGTTACTGCTAAGTTGAAAATAAATGAATGGCTTCTTTCTTGAGAATGCTGTTTCATCTGATATTCATCTACAAGTCTGAAATCAACTGCCTCAATAAGCTTTCCTTAAAGTAGCCATTTATGTTATTAAAAATGCCTGCTCCCAAATGGCCCCTTGGCTTGGATGTACAGTTGGAAAAAGGAGGATTTCTCAGGATAGAACCTTAACATTAAGTGGAGGTTCTTTAAATTGCTTTCCACTTCTCGTTGACCAGAATGGTTCCCAGGTGAACTATCCATCAAAATGTTCTTTAGAAAACCAAAAGTGGATCTTCTCTTCTGAAGAATGAAAGAGGCCATTCTGGCATTTTTACGAGTGTGCTTGCGTGAGACTGACATAGTGAATGGGATGTGAATAGTCTGTGAGTTGGCTTGAAGGATCTGCTGACATGGTGCTCCTCTTGACTGCAAGGCATGAGAACATTATTCATTTGCAATGCACTGATGAAAAAAGAGCCCTCCTATATGTTTATACTCCAGGTTTTATGCACTGAAAGTGTAGGGAACTTGGGGGGGTTGGTCAGATCTGGCTTCATGGAGGGCCGGATGTTTGAGAAAGACAATATTGTGGGCCTTGTGTGTGTGTGTGTGTGTGTGTGTGTGTGTTCACGTGTGTGTGTGTGTTCGTGTGTGTGTGTGTGTGTGTGTGTGTGTGTGTGAGAGAGAGAGAGAAACTGCAAGACAAAAGAAAGCAAAGTGGTAAAAAGAAACCACATCTGATTTTACTCAAAACAATCACCCTTAACACTGCAGGCAGCTACAGCCTGTTATTAAAGGCTTTCTCCAGCCTGCTGAGGGACGGCCCACACCAGCACAGTTAGACGTTCCTTCTTGAATGGACACTTATTAAGTGTGATGAATACAGATGTGGAATTTCAATCAGTCATTTTTGTCAGGTCGCCCAAACCAAAAAAAAAAACAAAACACATTCTGGCTTTGGATTCTGGCTTTGGAACTTAAAAAATACAATTGTTTAATTCAATACATTAAAATACTGGGGGAGAGTTCATTTATCTCCCAGTGGAGGCCTCAGAAAGACATAACTCGGAGTGCAATCTTCTGAAAAGGAATGCATCTCTCATAAATTCCATTCCATGTTTCATTTTTAATACTGTGCTAAAGGCACACTAGAGGCCTGTTTGTTTCACTCAAATAATCACAGTGCTTATTCATAAAGAAACGGACTGTAACTAGTTGTATTATAAGTGTAGAAGTCAAACTGATGGATTTTCACAATTAATTTTCAGTGAAAATACATTTCCTTCTACTCAAATTTGTTCATGGGGATATTAATTGACTTTTCTAAGTCATTAGCTCTTGCATTTAATTAATTTTGGTTCATTCACTTCATTCTGTTAGTTCATCATATTGGTTACTAACTTTATCCATTCTCATTTTGTTCAAACTTCTTATTTTGGTGCTCAGTGATCAAAACAAGCCATCTGCATGTATCCAGTTAAACACAATGAGGGTTGAGGGGTAAGGCCTAACACCCACACTTTCTCTAATACCACTCAACATTTGTAGGGGACTTAAGGGCTTTATTTAGTTATTTTGGCAGATGATGAAAAAGTTCTGTTAGAGCAGTTTTATTTATCTGAGCAAAACAATTAGAGAATTCAATCAAATCACTCACTCATTCCTTTTCATAGCCACTTGTCCTGAGTAGGGTCAGTAGGGTGCTGGAGCTTATCCCAGCACAGCAATAAAGGCAGGGAAACGCCCTGGATAGACCTCCAGTCTATATAGACTACGGTGGCCTAGTGGTTAGAAGTCGGTCCTGGATTGGAAAGATTGTAGGGTTTGATTCCTCCCAGTAAGGTTGCCCTGGTGCCCTTGAGCAAGATGCGTTCCTATCCACTGCTCCTTGGATGCTTTCAATGGCTGCCCCCTGCACGTGTCTGGATGAAATGCAGAGGTTGAATTTTGAATTTAAATTAACTGCATTTTACAATGACAAAATTAGTCACTTTCCTTCATATATATATATACATATATATATATATATATATATATAATATATATATATATATATAAATATGTAAGAATATATATCTCAGAAAAAAGGGGGGAGGTATTATTTTTATAAAGTAATGTTTTACAGTAGAAAAGTAAAATAGACAGCGTATAATGTAGGAAACTATTCCTACAGTGGAATATGATGGAATGATGTTCCCTAAAGGTATTGGAGTTGTACCCTTGAGGGGACCATCCCATTGACACCCCATTGCATTTTTTGTAAGCGTCGTTACCAATCTACTTCCAGTCCAGTAGCCCAGCAGTCTCCTATAGGGAGCTCTTCCAGGCTTGTTAGATTAATTTTAGTCCTTAGTACTTTTAGTATTTTAATGAAGTTACAATGCTTTTACTAGAATATGGATTTAGGCTTCCCACTCCACCTCTAATTTAAGTAGAGGAAAAATATGACTTGGATGGGGATAGTTGGATGAGATGAAGAAAATGCTCCTTGAGAAAAGTTGCTTCTCTTGAAGATGCAGATGCTTCTGAGGTCGTCTCAGGCTTTTAAATTATTTGGGGAAAATCTCCTCAGAGTTAAATTATTTACCTCTCCTTGATGAAGAATCCAGCCAGCTGCTGTTCCATTAGCTGGTCCATTCCATGGACTCATGGACTCCTTTAAACGTGTGTGTGTATGTGTGTGTGGGAGTATGGGAGTGTGGGAGTGTACTTCTGTAGTCATGCTGCCCACTTCAATTAAATCAGTGCATGGCTCGTGTTCCAAAAGGGACGAGAGCTTGCTGTCCTCATGCTGAGGCGGAACACTCGGTGAGCATTGCACGTGTTCAGCCGGTGGCCTTGTATAGAATCACAGTCAGAGCAGTGCCTTGCCATAATGAGCATCGTGTGTTTGGCCAGTGGCCTTGTAGAAGATCAGACTCAAATCAGTGCGGCCATTAGGACTCCAGGTGTGCTGCCGAGTGAGCTAAGGATGGAGAGTGTGTGTTCATACACAGCAGCTCAACTGTTGTTGTTACTTCTGTCAGCCCGAAGCCATTGTCCACGTACAGACAAACGCTTACACACACCATCACCTTAACACACATTAAAATAATAGTCAACAGGCTGGAATTGCTGTTTTCATTAAGGATCCATATCCTGCATCTTCTACCCTGGAAAGGAGTGAATCCCAAAATAAGAAGAAAATCTCCGCCAGGCTAAACGCTATCTAAAAGTGTTTATATGACACAAACTATTGTAGTTCTTTTTTAGTTCTTCTGTAGTTCTTTGTTCTAACTTCTCTTTATTCTTTATGTTTTTAGTATCACTTTAGAATAAGAACAGATAAATATATAAAATCTCTCTTCAATCAAAAATGAACTGGGGCATCGGTGGTCCCGGTGATCCCTGATCTGAGTATTGTGGGATTGAGTTGGTAGCAAGGTACCGTCCCCGTCATGGCCACCCAGGTGCTGGATCTATGATCACATGTTTTTGACACTTTATCACATTAATCCTTTGAAAAGTGATGACCAAATCTTAGGTAGACCATTTCTGAAAAAAATAATATGAGTTTAGCATTTATAGCATAGCTATTTCCAAAATATTAATTGAGACATCAAAAAACACCTTTTCATTTCTAGCTTATCTAAAAAGTGGGCTGAAATCACAATTTGGAAGAGTGCAATTTTCAAATCCCAAGAGTAGCATTTACTTAAAATTACACTTTTTTGCATACATTATTTAGGATAAATGGCGCTTATATTAGCAATATATTATTAATACATTGGCGTGCTGAAAATGTCTGTTAATGTGAATAGTTTAGTGGGCAGAAGGTATTTGAGGTAACCAATAACTTTTGCCAAAGTCTCAGGCCTTAAATAGGTTGCCAGAGCTGTACTTTTTCACCATTAGGAAACCCCAGATTAGGAAAATTACAAAACTACACATTATCTGACCTCAAACCCTTCTTTATGTAACTGCCTGGGATGTAAAAAAAAAAAAATTGATGCTCACAATGTAGGAAAAGGTTATAAAAAGATAGCAAAGGATTTCAAGTAGGTGTTTCCACAGGTTGTAATGCTTTTAAGAAAGGTCAGTTAACAGAAATGATGAAGTTCAAGTTGAGGTCTGAAAGACCAAGAAAACTTTCTGAAAGGCATACTTGTAGGATAGCCAGGAAGGCAAATAACCTATTTTTGTCTGCAAAAGCCCTTCTATAGAGTGGTGGTGCACTGTTCTCCTGTGCAGCAACAATTTCCTTCATGGCCAAATGTCCAAAGCAGAAGAAAATCTTTCCCAGCACCTGAAGTTTGCATTTTTTGAATACCATAACAAGCCTGATGCATTTTGGAAACAAGTCCTGTGCACTGATGAAGTGAAAAAAGAAATTTATGGCCACAATGTGCAGTAGAAAGGGTGGAGAAGAAAGATCCTAGGACAACAAAACATCTCCAAATGAATATGCACGGGCGTGGATTAATCATGATTTGGGCTTGTTCTGCTGCCAATGGCATATGGAACATGTCAGAGTTAGAGGGAAGAACGGATTCAAACAAATACCAGCAAACTTCTCTGGAAGCAAACATCTCACCATGTTAAAAATCCTACTACAAAATCATCATCTGAAAAACTGCAAAATCTACAATGCAATACCTCAAGAGACACAGGCTGATGGTTTTGCCAGGGCTTTCATAGTCCCCTGTCTTAAACATCATTGAAAGAGCAGTGCTTGCAAGATGGCCCAAGAATCTTGCAAAATTAGAAGACTTTTGCAAGGGTGAATGGGTGAAAATGCTCCAAGCAAGAAGTGAGAGAGTGACAGAGCAAAAAGGGTTTGCAAGCTGTGGTGCTTGTCAAAGGGTTGTTACTAAATACAGGCCATGTTGGGTGCCTAAACTTTGGTTCAGGCCCTTTTTGTTTTCTTTTTTATTACTTTGTACCTAAAATGTTGCAGCGATGTTGAACTTTATGCTTTTTGGTGAACGGTTCACCTTCTGCTCACTTAAGAGACACAACTTAATGCCTTAAAACAAGAAAATCTTAGCATCTTTAACCCTGCAACCTCCAGCTCCAACACACATCTTTTAATCAGCACCACCATCTCCAAGCTGTATAGCATAGCCGGTCTCACTACCATCCTGTAACACTACCGTTCTTTAAATCTTACCAGGGTGGCCCAGTGCTCAAAACTGATAGTTTTAGAGTGACTTAAAAAAAAAAACCTTGGCAGTTCCTGGCAGTGGTCAAATTCAAAGTGTTAAATCAACCCATTATAAAGAGGCAGATGCAGAACATTAGGCATGTATGGGTGGCACGGGCAGAGGGATGCGTTCATATAAAGACATATGTGTGGGATGTAGATTTTATGTAATGACCAGCTAACGATGAAAGTACATAAAATATAAATAGTTTACAAGTTTATTTACCATTTATCCAGCTGGCAAACGCTTTTATCCAAAGTGATTCAAAAGCATCAAAGCAACAGTGCAGTAACAGCTTCTCATTAAATGCCATTTACAGCTATATAAGTGCTCATTCCATTAAATGTGTTTTAGATTGTTAACAAATAAAAAATTATTTGTTCTCCAACATTACAGCCTCAAAATTATTGTATTTGAAACATCTTGTTTGTGTAAAAGGACTTTGTTGAATAAAGAAAAAAAAGGCATTAAGTTTCACTCTGACAGGTTTGCACCTGGATGCTGCAGCGGAAGAATCCGGATGGAGGAAGCAGACATGGCCGAGTGTGAAATTTCATGTTAGAATGTGCCTGAGGACAGTTTCAGCGAATCAGGGATGACATGTGCTTCATACCTCCTCCTCTCTGCTTTCATCATGTCCACTGCCAAGCCAGCGCCATCTCTGTGCCTGTTTAAGCCAAATAAATAGGGATGTGTGTGTATGTGTGAGCATGTTTTTCTCATCGACAACGTGCGAAGAAAAGTGTTGGCAATGTGTGTGGGGTGAGAGAGCAGTGGTCTCTGCTGAATCTGCTCCTTAACTCCAACACTGCTGCTTCAGCTGCTCACAGCAGGGCCGGTGGGGCAGCCAATGAGATGGATGCGCGCGGTACATCAAAGAGAGCTCAAATCTACTTTACTGTAAGGCCTCTCAGTGAAATGGGATTCATATTTTTTCCATCACTCTCTCCTCCTTCACTGCTGTGAAGTGCCTGAGGAGAAGGAGCTAGAAATTGAAAAATGGACGCGAGCCCGTGTCACCGGACACTGTACAAGCAAATTCCTCTCTTACACAAATTTTCACAATCGACTCAGAATCACTTATGGATCTGAGTTTTTAATTTTACAGCAATTATGATTCTAATATATATCACTCACTCTTTTTATCCCACATGATGGAGCTGCCAGGAAAGAGGAGAAGAGGAAGACCAAAGAGGAGGTTTACGGATGTGGTGAGAGAGGAAATGCAGATGGTTGGTTTGAAGCAGGAAGAAGCAGAGGACCGGAAGAAATGGAAACGGTTGGTCCGCTGTGGCGACCCCTAAATGGGAGCAGCTGAAAAAAATGAAGGAGAAGAAGAAGTATGCTTAGCATGCACTACTTTCACCCCTCCCCATCTAAAAACAAACAAACAAAAGTTCTAGGAATGAATGTGCATGATGTAACTTTATCAGCGCTCAACCGTGTGACTGGCAGGTGACTGAATATTTGCACTAATACTGCTGCAGGTACCGGCAGTGCAGATGAGACATTTGTACGGGCAACTAGAGAGACTGAGTGTCCAATGTCTTTATTCTTCCCTTTATATTAATACTTACACAGTTTTATATTCATGACCTACATATACATAGAGGTGCTGGCATTTTGATCAATAATATTAAACCTTAGTGATCCCAAACATCTGTGACTTGATGGTCATTAACCAAAATAAAATCCAGAAAAAAAGCTGGAAAAATTTGTTAGTTTGTGAAAAAAATAAATAAATAAATAAAATAAATAGGTATGGACACATTTGTATTGTATTGCATTGGAAAAAATTTTTATTTTTGTGATCGATATTATTATAAACTTTATTGTTACTAATTACCTAATTATTGTTACTAAGCACCTCCGAGGTGCTGTCTTCTCTTTTCTTTTGAATTTTTATTTATTTTCTTGCTCAGTCTGCCTCTTTCCCTTTGGTCAATCAAGGTTGAGGCTGAAGTCATTGGTTGTTGCAAAGACAAACAATAATATTTTTTTCCAGTTTTTGTAATTTCTTTTTTCTTTCCAGTTTGTGTGAGTGCAGTGTTATGCGTTACAACAATCTCAAACGCTATTCTTTCGTTTATATATCGTTGCTATTTCGACTCCTATCAGAATTCCATAAAATTATTTTTTACAGCACAGAAACGAGATGCATCTTCTGCATTTAACCCACACACACCGTGCAGCAGCGTTTCCAGCACCCGGGGAACAGTGAGGGGCACGGTACCTAGTTCAAGGATACCAAAGCGTTATTACAGGACTCAGATCCACAACTTTCCGATATTGGTGCCTAGTCCCTAACCACTAGGTCAACGCTGCCCTATTTCATCTTCATCCTTTCAAGGTCAAAGACTGTGGGATTCGTCACTTGCCTGCCTGGCTCTACAGAAAGGAGGCTTCTTGAGTTTTAAATTTACGACAGACTTTTGATCTTAGTGAGATATTGGTTTACAGAGTTAAGCTCAGATTCAGCTCGGAGTGTTTGTGTTTTTTGGGAGTGTGACTAGTAGCTTGGTGACTAACACAAGCAGGAGTGAGACCAAGTGTTCATGACTAATGCACATAGGAATTTGTGGACTGATGGACTGATGGCTATGATAGTAAATCATTTCAGCTATTTGAGAACTTTTTTTTCTTTGTTTAGAGACCAGTAGAAAAGCAACAGTCTGCCAGATTAGAATCCCAGGAGCAGCACAAACCTGCTCTTCACTGCAATGCAGTCATTTTACCCCTGATACATTTTTTTTAAAATACTAGCTAACTGTCTTTCTTGGTATTCAGGAAGGCATTAAAGGGGTCGGTTTATGTGGAGCAAAGATCTGAAAAGGAAAAAACAGCCCCAGTTCTGATTCTGGTTAAAATGATGATAAGTCCTGTCCATGTGAACTGGGGAAAAAAATTCTTGATCAAGATGACAGCCATTTCTCTTTATTTGTGTAGTAAATTCAGTAAATTCAGTAAAAACAGTAAATTCATGCAGGAACCTCTAATTAAAAGCAGAAAGAAAAGAAAATCCCCATTCATTTACGTTTACTGACCCTTTAATCATAACGCAAAAAAACCCCAAAACTTAATTGTCGGAATGCATGTTAATGTAATGAGGTTCAATTCAAGTCATGAAATGTCGATAGAATATCTCATGCAGTTGCTATTCTAAAACGCTCAGCAAATAAACAAAAAGTTAATAATGCTTTTGCTTTGACAATTTACAACTCTGGCAACAGCAAGTAAGTTACATTGTTGTATTTATGCTAATGTAATGTCATTTCCTTTCATTTGCACTGAGCTCATGTTAACCTCCCGATAGCTTGGACATTTTCCCCTTTAGACAAGAGTGAATTTCTGTCGCTTTGGAAAGATGAAAATGTAAATGTGTTTTGACCACACAGCCTGCACACGTCACCAGCTACTATTCTGCTGTTTGATGACCTCGACCCATGCACTGATGCCCCTTTACTGCCCTATGGAAAGCACTCTCTCTGAGATAGATTGTTTTACCTTGCTCTGCCATGATGTCTCATCCATTACACCATCTTTCCTCATTTCTGCTGCTCCTTTTAAAGAGACAGATGCCTCACCTTCAAGGACAGGTTGCTAACGACAGCCTGAAAACGAGGTGGGACATCCTGGCTGATCAAAATCACTCTGTGATGAATGGGAATCAGTCTGAGTCGCATACACAAGCTGTCACTCAAAGTGATGGTTTGTGCCATCCTCGCAATACTGAGCAGGTCCGTGATGGAGCTGGAAAGGAAGGACGTGCTGAATGTAATCATCACTCATCTTTCCAGTCTTTGGTTAATAACAGCATTTATTCTTTAGAAAGTCAGAAAATGAAAAAAGACTGGGCCAATTATACCTCAGCTAGCAAGAGCAGGATGAGAGAATAACAAAGATGTCTAATAAATGCCATTACAGTGAAGCGAAGAACATTTGGTCTAATTGCTCATATTGTGGACTGCTAAGCGTTCAGCATCTGTAAATGTATGATGTTAAGGGCTATTGGTATTCATTTTGATTCTGGTGCTTTCAGTTGTTCCCTCGTTCACCACTTTATGCTTTTTAAGTTTTAGCTTTGTAAAAGACTTGCTGGAAGAAAAACACATAGTTTTTAAATGCACTTTTTAAAAAGAAAGGTTTTTTAAAAATATATATATTTATATATATACCTTTTTTCCTCACCACCTTAATTTTCTGCCCTGCTCTCGCTGTTGTCCAATAAATGCTCCCTATTGATTTAGTATATATTACACTAATAAATAACAGTTTGTATATATATATATATATATATTGTTATATACTAATATATATCTGCGATGGGCTGGCGACCTGTCCAGGGTGTGACCCCCGTCCTTCGCCCTGTGTGAGCTGGGACCAGCACTCTCCCGCGACCCCGTTTGGGACAAGCGGCAGAAAATGACTGACTGACTGACTGACTAATATATATCAAATTATAATAAATCGCAGTCAGTCTCCCTCCCATGTAATAAAATCAGACCAGTCAAAGAGTTGTGGGAGAAAAGACTGTGGAACATGTGCCCCAAAAACGTTTTTCAAATTTATCAACTTATCAACTGTATCTTTGTTTGTAACATTGATAACAGCACATTTATGATGGAGGTTCTTCTTATGGTTCTCAGGATTATTGATCAGATCTTTTAATCCAGCAGCATTTAGCAGTGTTCCCAAACATACTCTCCAACACAGACAGCACTTAGTAAACCCTCAATTCCTAGCATCTGTAGATTTGCAGATCTGCAGTGTGTGTGTGTGTTTGTGTGTGTGTGTGTGTGTGTGTGTGTGTGTGTGTGTGTGTGTGTGTGTGTAGCACCATGATCTAGCGTTGCAAGTTTTAGCTTGTTTGAAAAAGAGCAACCTGAACCCAAACTCAATTAATGGTTTTGTAGAAAAACAGGGGAAATAATGTGAGATCCAAAGGTTTGTACATCCTGCATCTGTAGGATTTTTTTGTTTTATTAATGTACTGTTAAATGTTAATGGTTAAAGACTAGGCCCCAGGATCAGCAGTAGGTTGCCCTGAGGTACCCTTGAGCAAGGCACCGTCCCCATCACTGCTCCCTGGGAGCTTTCAATACCTGCCCACTTCTCACTTCACTTCCATGTGTGCATGGAAGTTGTGTTTCACTGTATGTTTCACAACTTGTCACTTGCACTTTACACGTTGCCATGCAAGAACATCTTTGTGTTTCTTTTTTCCTGGAATTCTTGTGGGTTATAAACAATAAATGGCAAAAACTTTACCGTTGGTGAGGACCATAACCCCAGCAGTGGAACAGAATAAAATGAACAGAAAACTGTAGTTAAAGAAGGCTGTTTACTTTTCCCTTAAAAATGTAACTAAGTAGAAGCACAAATACTAAAAGATACCTGTGATGTACGTATCCCTACGTACACACACACTAGTTACCACCCACCTTAAAAAATAACCCTTAAACCGAAAGCAGAAATGTGTCTAAGGGGAATAAATGGATGTTGCAGAAATAGTATGAGATAAATAGAAAGAGAGATGAGCAATAAGAGATATATGGAAACATGAAAGGAAGGAGGTTGAAAGGAAGAGTGGGCGATCAGAGAGAAATGGAGAAAAGAGGGGTTGAGAGGTGGAAAGACTGGGGTCTCAGACAGGCTTAAACAGGATGGTGAGGGAAAATTTTTTTTTTTCTTAAAGAGAGAGAGAGCGTCTGCAAAAATAATACCTTCTTTACTGTCATGCAGCTTCTGAGAGAGGTGTCAAGTAGGGAAAAATCAGAGAAAGAGATATATCGAGAGGCAGACGGAGGGGGGTTGCCAGTTTTCTCCTTTCCCAGTCCTCGTCTGCTAATCAGAAATGAAGCGAACAATCTGTTGCAGGCTGAGGGGTGTCCTAGTAATAATACACACATTCTCAAACATACAATACACAATACAAGAAAGCAGCATTTTCATACAAACAAGAACTCTTATATTTTTAGAAATCTTTATTCCATAAGAGATTCATAGCATTGAGTCAATATGTTACATAATCAATCACACTTGATCTAAAAGTGTGATCACATTCATACTAAATAAATATTTCAGATATATAAAGCTCTTTTTGAATAAAGTTGAGCCTTGACAATCCCTTATTAGAGTGAAAGGGATTTTAATTCATGTACTGTAAAGTGTTTGTGGAAGCTATGGTCTAGTGGTTAGGGAACCAGCATCAATAGGGCATGGGTTCAAAATCCCAGAGCAGTAGGTTGCCCTGAGGTACCTTTGGGCAAGGTACCATCCCATCAGTGGGTGCTGGATACGGCTGTCTCAGGACAATCTACTGGTCTGGGATTCAAACCCATGACCTTCTGATCCTGGGGCCTAGTTCCTAACCACTAGGCCACCATTAATCAACATCAAGTATCAGGTTCATCACAGAGTGCTAGGTGTGACAAGCAGATTTTAAATAAAGATATTGAAACAGGTAGGTTTAAAATAACGTTTAGGTAACATTTAATCTTTAACATGAAAGGGCCTAAAGGAATAAAACTGAAGTGGATATGAAGTACCATGTCTGCTTTGTAGTTCAAGTTATTTCAGCACTTAATTCAGAATCTGTGGAGCTGGAATTCCTCCTCACTGGGAGAGAAACAGCAGCCTTGAAGAGATCAAAAGAGTGGAGAGAGAGAGAGAGAGAGAGAGAGAGAGAGAGAGAGAGAGAGAGAGACAGAGAGAGAGAGAGAGAGAGAGAGAGCATTGGTGAGAGACATGGAAAGATGTGGAAAAGTCCCATAGCAAAGGAGTGAGAGAAAGAACAGAAACAGAGGAAGAGATGTAAAGAAAACAGAGAGAGCGAGGATGGGAGAGAAAGAGTAAAAGTGGAAGATTGGAGAGAGAGAGAGAGAGAGAGAGAGAGAGAAAGAATGAGAGAGAGAGAGAGAGAGAGAGAGAGAGAGAAAGAATGAGAGAGAGAGAGAAAGAAAGATATGTTAGGAAAACTGAAAGAGACAGAGATGAGGAGACAGATAAGGGAAAGAGGTAAAGAGATGTAAGTAAAACTGAGAGGGAGGAGAGAGAAATAGAGAGAGATGTCAGAAAAGTATGAGAGAGAGAGAGAGAGAGAGAGAGAGAGTAATTCCCCCAGATGTTCAGCTCAGTGAATATGAGAACACAACACGTCTGCCTTGTAAATCAGCTCCTCACCTCCACTCTCTAGAGCCGTGCTCGGCACTCATCCACCCAGCGCTCTTTGAAGAAGTCGTTCTGTCATTCTGTCACTCTGCTTCCCCCACCCTCGTCAGTCTGCACCACAATGCACTGTTTAAATGTTTGATTTTTTATTCAATCTGCACTAGAGCCTAAAGGGGAGAGAGACGTTGGCCCCTGAGAGCTGGGGGTCTTTCACGAAAGCTAACTCAGTGAGGTAGTGTGATCCTGAGTCAACAGGAATACACACTAACTCATCAGTGTGTCAAAAGCGAAATCCCAGCACAACCTGTAAACCACCGGAAGACAGAATTTGAACTTGTACTATACGACTCAATAAGACTGACTGTTCGTAGTGTTTGCATCCTGCAGTCAATGTCTTATTCTAGTGCAGTTTCTTATGAGTTTTATACGGAGCAGCCCTGTCATTCTTCATTCAGATTCCACATTCTCCATTCTCTTACACACAACTGCATGTCTGTCTATATCTGCGCTAGTCTGAAGACGACTTCTGTACCTCAACTGACTCCAACAACAAACTACAATGAGCAAAGAAAGCAGTAACTTCTTTCTAGCACTATTTTAGTGACACCCTTAAAATCCACAACCTCTTGGTCCATAGCTGAATATCCTATCCCTAGGCTACCACCATCCTGCCAGGACTACATGAAAGAATAGGTTTATACATATTGAGTACTGTGCAAAGGTTTTAGGCAGGTGTGGAAAAAATTGTGGAAGTGTTAATCATTTATTTTCATTAATCAACAAAATGCAGTGAATGAACAAAGGAGAAATCTAAATCAGATCAATATTTGCTGTGACCACCCTTTGCCTTCAAAACAGCATCAGTTCTTCTAGATACACTTGCACACAGTTTTTGAAGGAACTCGGCTGGTAGGTTGTTCCAAACATGACTGTGTTTCAACCTCCGTGTGACTTTGATGATCATCAGCACTGTTTGGTAAAATTGGTTGATCATACACCGACTATAATCCTACAGAATCCCTGACTTTGTGCAAGCGTACCTAGAAGAGCTGATGCTGGTTTGAAGGCAAAAGGTGGTAGCAACAAATATTGATTTGATTTAGATTTTTCTTTCGTTCGCTCACTTTGCATTTTGCAAATTGATCAAAATAAACAATCATTATTTATATTTCTGAAAGCATTCTTTGTTTACAGCATTTTTTAACACCTGCCTAAAACTTTTGCACAGTACTGTATATGTATGTATATACAGTTGGGCTGATAAGCCAAACCATTCTGGGGGGTATGATGCAGTTTTGTGCAGGAGGCTATACTCCTTTTTGGGTGCATAATTTTATAATTACCATTCTTGCTACACGCTTGCAGATTTTTAGTTTCCCGTCTGTCTGCTACCACAAGCAGCTAGTAATTGCTCATAAGCCATAAAGCCCACCTGCATAAGCTTGCAAATTAAAAGCTGTTTACCTCAAAATTTATCCTGACACACCTTGTGCAGATATTTAGTGCAAACTGCAAGGCTAATTCTACTGAGCTGACTGGGTTGGGTTGATGCAATTGGGATGATTATAGCCAATGCTAATGGGTGGGGTATAATTACCCCCACTCCCCATTACCTATTACTTACTTTAGCTTCATGGCTCCAGTGTAAAAATGAAGAAGAAAAAAAAAACTTCCAACATGCCTGGGCTTAACTACATTTAGGTGAAGGGCAACATTAAGTTTGGAAAGGTTTAAAAGGACCTTTTTACATGTCAAACTATTTCATATTAGGCAAGAGCAATTTTCCCTCTTACAATTCCACTGAAGTAATCTGAAGTCCTTGGCGATGTACCGTACTGTGCACAAGTTTAAGGCAGGTGTGGAAAAAATGCTGTAAACAAAGAATGCTTTCAGAAAGGGAAGTGTTAATCATTTATTTTCATCAATCAACAAAATGCAGTGAATGAACAAAAGATAATCTAAATCAAATCTATATTTGGTGTGACCACCCTTTGCCTTCAAAACAGCATCAGTTCTTCTAGGTATACTTGCACACAGTTTTTGAAGGAACTCGGCTGGTAGGTTATTCCAAAAATCTTGGAGAACTGAGCACAGAACTTCTGTGGATGTAGCTTCCTCACATCCTTCTGTCTCTTCATGTGATCCAGACACACTGGATGATGTTGAGATCAGGGCTCTGTGGGGGCAGAAGAACTGATGCTGGTTTGAAGGTAAAAGGTAGAAACACCAAATATTGATCTGATTTAGATTTTTCTTTTGTTCGCTCACTTTGCATTTTGTAAATTGATCAGAATAAACAATCATTATTTATATTTCTGAAAGCGTTCTTTGTTTACAGCATTTTTTCACACCTGCCTAAAACTTTTGCACAGTACTGTATAAAACTCAGACGTGTTCAATTTAGGCTCATATATATATATATATATATATATATATATATATATATATAGCAAAACAGTTCTTTATTATTGTTTGATGTTGCTTTAATTTATAAAAAGCCATCTGAATTGACATTTTGAAATGTGACACATAAGCTGTCATATTTTGCCTATAGAGTTATTTATAGTGTCCCTCATTTATAATTTTTTAAAGGATGTGCTTTTATGGGCTTCCTGCTGCCCTTAAGTTACCATATACCAGATCAAATAAAAGAGAGAGAAAGAGAGGGGGGGGGCTGAAATGGACAAATCATTGATATGCATCAGTATGTATTAAACATGCTTCTCTGTTCGCCATTGCCTCACTTTCATAAACAAGCTATTAGCCCTCCTCACTCCCCCCTACTCTGGCCTAAGATGACCTTCACAACCAGCATGATATTTCTCAGCCAGAGGTATCTGCCAGGATACTCCAAAAATGCTTGTAGATCCACTGATAATCTACAGTAACATTAAATCATACCCAAACCCTCAACCATCAACCATAATGATTGCTTTTGATGCCAACAATGACAAAGACCTCAGATTATCAAACAAAATAGAAACGAGCAGTTTCACTTTAACCCTCTATTCCCTTCAGTAGCCTCTGCTGACTGCTGTGCATTTCCCGGTAATATACCATACTGTGCAAAGGTTTTCAGCCACTCATTACTTTATACCTTGCTCGGGTATGAGTTGCCCTGAGATACCCTTGAGCAAGGTGCCGTCCCTGTCGGTTTGCTCCTCCCTGCGATAGGCTGGTGACCTGTCCAGGGTGTGTCACCGTCCTTCGCCCTGTGTGAGCAGGGGTGGACTCCAGCACCCCCTGCGACCCTAATTAGGACAAGCAGAGTGTTCTGCTTGAATGATTAATATACCTGTGTGGCTAAACCAACAAAAAACTTTCATCTGAAACTGCTAAGGTACTGGACTGAAAATGAGAGACAAATATTTTTCCTCAATAGTGCATTAAACATGCTAGGAAGTCTGGATTTTTGGAAGCAAAAAAAGAAGAAATTGTGAGTAGTTATATATAATTTATTTTACATTCCCATGAAAGTGACAAAGTCCCTCAGTCGCAGAGTTGAGTTTTTCTCTCTTGGGTTTATATATTTATTTCTGGGGCTATATACTTAATGTGAACCTAAAGATCACATTTTCAGAAATGCACAAGTTCACTAAATTTTGGGGTGTTCAAAAATGACTGTGACAGTACCTTAATGATCTTTTGGTAAGAATTTAATGAAAGAAGGTTCCCCTAAAAGGAAACCCACAGTGTGCACAAGTTACTTTTGTGGGGAAAAAATAAAAATTTGCTTTCTGTCTGTGTTTTATGTTTTATGAATAATGTAATTCAGAAGATTTTAGTCCAAACTTTTGTCTCCTTTTCCTCCTTTTGGCTAAAACGTGGACATAACTGGACCTTTCAGCAATATAATGACCCAAACACAGGGAAAAACCGGCTTCTCCAGCTGTTAAAAATGGAGGTGAGACATTTTTGAAACCCATATTTTTTAAAATGTAGCTAATAAATTGTTTGCAAGATTTCAATAAAAAATACAAAAATAAAAAATATTCAGCTTAGCTATTTATTAAAGCTTCAAACTGTAAGCATATTTTATTTCTGTTCATCTCTCCATTAGCTGACCCTAATATCATAATTAGGGGAACTGAATTTTATCCAAGTGCTCATGGAGCAAAAGGCAGAGAAAAACACATTGGACTGGTAGTCTTCTGTCTGACAGGTGACAGCACTAACCACTGCGCCACCATGTGTGGTGTAATTAATATGTTGATTTTAGCTCATTATTATGAAAAGTGCCAATAATTCTGTAATAGACTGATCATCAAGTCATGAGTCAAACCTCAGTCCCTTTGATAATTCCAAATCAAAAGTTAAGTTCTGCTGGACATTAATGCAGGACATTACAATTAAATGCCACATAAAAATGCAGCCTTAAGCATTAGAGGGACAATGATAGGCTCCATCTAATGGATCAGTCTCAAGGGTGATGAGGAGTTCTATGTGACCTTCTGCTCTTTGACTGTTGCAAACCTATCAATCATATCAGCTCTGAGTTTATCATGCACAAACAGAAGTGGTGTGGAAATGAAACATTCCTCACATGCTGTGCCATCCATGCCAGGACACCAGAGGTGGGTATTCGCTCCCAGCAATGAAAACAGCAGGACCCTTTGGGAGAAAGGTGGTCTTTGATAAAGCTTTGGTGGCACTGTGGCTCGGTAGTGTTTGTTCTACAACATGTAAGAGGCGTTGCGGCCTTTCGATATTGCTTTTCATCAGATCTGCTGTGTACCTTTCATTTCAGTCAGGAGGACGTTTGATATGAGTGCATTTATGATGTTTGTGTTTCCTTCTTTTTTAGGATGGTAGTCAGTTTCATCTTTTATTCTGTGTATTTTAGGTTTTGATTGTTCTCACTGTCTCCTTCCCTTTACTTTATGGTGCTAATGAGGCTGTGGTGGAACAAAAAAGGTAGGATGACAGGTAACTCAAAGAGACAAAGAGAGATAGATGTCTTTATGATTATACTGCTGGTAGTGGCCAGATGTGGACCTGCGACCTGCTAGCAGGAAATTAGTATAGTTTTCTCCCACAGTGCTTCAACAACACAGTGCTGTCTTGGAGTTTCACACCGCAGAAAACCAAGGACACCCAGGAAACCCAGGCCCATGTTTGGGAATAACAGAAACCTTTGAAAAACATCAGCACTACAAGGAGCAATTACATGGTGCAAGGTGTTCAATCAGGATGTCCTCTGCTGGACTGAGCCAGTCCTAAAGTGGTTTTGAGAGGCTCAAGGTGAATGAACTTGTAGTCTACCTTGTGGGTCAATTAACTCCATCCATCCATCCATCTGTCAGTCCGTCCGTCCGTCCGTCCGTCCTTCTATCATCCAACCATCCATCCATTCATCCATCCACCCACAAATCTGTCCATCTATCAGCTGGCCGCTACATTTTAAGGTTTGGATTAGTTCTAAACCTTCTCACACCTAGTGAGTTGATGAATCTCATTCTTTGTTTACCATGAAATTATGCACATGAATGCACATGAATGGTGGTCAAACAAGACCCTGGGTAAATGAAAACAATATGAACTATTTGAGTTAAACACCTCATTAAAGGAGAAAGTTTTAATGTTGTTGGTTTGTGGAGCAGTGGTAAAATCTTTAATTGGCTCTGTATGATGTGCTGAATGAGTATTGTTTATATGCTAATGGAGCCTGCACACTTCTTTTCTGAGACCTCATTCCTGTTAGTCTGGCTAATTAAAGCTAACTCACCCATTTCAGCCCCGCACAAACAGACTCTTCATCGAACAAATAGCCAACACGTTCTCCAAACAAACAGAACATTCTTCCAAGGTGAACGGAAGGTCTGTGTATGTGCATATAAGCATAATACACATGCATGAGCATATGCACACATGCAACCCCTAACGCACACACTCACGCACACACACATGCACATGCACGCACACACATACTCATGAGCATGACATCACCCTACTCTGACCTGCCCGGACCCTGGAAGGCTTTGGTTTCCTAAAGGCAGTCTGGTAATGACGGATATATTTTCAGATGAAAGTCTTAAACATTCCCTGGTTTTCCCTCAGTAGCAGGCCAGCTTGGCCAGCACACATGTGGTTAATAAACTGAGGCTGCACTGGGCCTCCCAATGTGGCCAAGGGAGGCCCTGCACACCCCAGCCGGCTAGAGTAACCAAATAATCAGAATTTCTGAAAACAATGGTTTCCTGACTTCTCCCCGAACCTTCACCTTATCAGTTTGGGGTCATGGAGCCTAAACTTGAACCCCCACAACTCTACAGAATGGGGCTAACTGCCTGTTCTGTTTAACTCTACAGTCTGTTGCTGAACACATGAAAAAAAGAAAAAGAGAAAGAGAGAGCGAGAGAGAGAGAGAGTGAGAGAGGCAAACCAAGCCCAGCTGGTATACACAGGTATACATTCAATGCAAAACATTTAAATGCCATGTACAATCAGCACCACCAGAATAGCAGTTCTAAATATTCTAAAGGGATTGTAGTTATTTATCATTCTATTTATTATGGGAGTGATTTGACACAGAGGTAACAATACGATACCTCATTCGGGTCATTATGCATTATTGTGATTCTCCCAGTTAAAGCAGATGGTACACTGCAGGTATCTTGGCAACATGCTGAAGCATTGCAATATTACACTGTATCGTATTTTTCCCCACCCCTGCTCTGCTGTTGATTTAAGTAGGCTACAATTAAGGTAGATATGTAAAGTTAGTTAGTTAAAAACTTAGTTTTTGCTAAGCTTTTTATTGTGCATTGACTCAAAACAAAACATGCATGTCTATACAAACATCATAAAGAAGTTCTCAGGTTTTATTCAGTTACATTTTTGAGTGAACAAATAGTTTTTGCACTTATTATTTTTAATCTAATCTAATCTTTAAAGTATTTAGCCCTAGGCACTCATGATTATAGTCATGAGATTACTTTTTATTTTTGGTACAAATATGCAAAATTATTTTTGGGCAAAAACTAGGTCTGCCCAAACATGGTCCACAAAGTTATAACTGTGTCACATCCATCCATCCATCCATCCTTCCATCCATCCATCCATCCATTCATCCATCCATCCATCCATTCATCTAGCAGCCCACTTTGAAGAGGTTGGTTCAGGCAAAATAATCAGAGGCCAATACACTGTTAACTTTCATGGATAAACAGGCCGTTTTGCTACTTATCTGCTTATTTCTCTGTACTCTGGGTGACTCACAGGATCTAGAAAGTCACGAATAAATGTATGCCTAGTTTTACAGGATATGAATTACTTATAGAGGCCCAAATCCATGACCCATACCAAATAGCCCCCTAAAAAAAAAGGTCCTCAAAGGCTCCTAAATGGATGCATGGCACAATTATAGCCTCTTAATAGTGTCTGAAAAGTTTTGGATACATACTCGTTTTGTTACTAAAGACCTCGATTGGGGAAATGTTTGAGCAACCTAAGAGCACAAATACGATTTGGTAAGAGCCCTCAAGAGCACTACAGTGATAAAGAACAGGGCCAACTTTGTACACAAACTGCAAAATGCATTTAGTTGGCAAGTCATGGCAACCATAGCAACAGCAGACTACCATGGCTTAAAATACATACAGATGTGAAAGAACGGATGATGAAGGCTAGTTATTGAGACGTTACTGAAGCACGGTCGAGAGCAGTAGAGATTTTTTGCCTCATTTGCTTAAAAGCTTGGCTAAACTCAAGCCATGTTAAACTTGAAAGTCTGTAAAAATTGTGCATAAACTATACATTAAGCCTCAAAACTTAGTCTCATTTATGTGCTAATCAAATGCGCTTGGAAATGTTATCTTTGTCTTTCATTCCCAATTCACGAATGTAAGCTATTTGAATGCTTTGCAATTTAGCCTGAATAGAAGGAGGACAAAAGCTTTCTCTCTTTTCAACCTCAGACATATGGTCTTCCTCATAAGAACAATAACCAGCCTATTCTCCAAGAGACCATATATTTACATTATTCAATAAACATTTATGGAGAGAGAGCATCGCATGCTGGAATGAAAGCCCTTTCAACAGCGCAATTAATCTCTTTTTCTGCTCGGGCATACATCATCCACTTACCCAGAGCCAAGCCGCAAGGACTGAGGGCTTTAATGAGAGGAGTGGAGACAAAAAAACACTGTTCAATGAGCTTATATAGGAGATATTGAATCACAGCAGTGATTTGATAAGATCCATGTTTAAGGTTCGGGGGATGTTAGTGTACTGCTGTGGTTCAGTGCACGCCCACTCATTGCAATTGCCCTGTCACGTTCAGCAACAGAGAACTCGGGGCATGGGGAGGAAAAAGAGAGACAATGAAATAAAACAAGCTGTCATTGCCCAGACGCTGAGCTTTAAAACTGTTTGACAACACTTAAGTGAAACGTCAGGGTCTATGGGCCCTTGTGCTCTGCTGAATGAACATGAGAAAAACAAAGAGCTAAGCTGACGACGACCACAGTCAGAGAGGGAAAAAAGGGAGGGAGGAAAGCAGGGGATGAGAGAAGGGAGAAGAGGGAAGAGGGGAGTGCATGCCTGCTCAGTCAGCAGTCCATGCACTATTTATTTATTAATGGAGGACTGGGATGCATGTCGATGCCTGTATCGCTCTGCATGCACGTACATTCTGCCATGCCTTGATTTTCTTCACTTTTTATAATGTTTCATGTTGAAATCAGCATTTCTTTTATTCATATCATTTTAATGTGCCAAAAGATATATAGACACAACTCTTTTACCTTCCTTCGGCCTTTTCACATTATATCTACTGAAAAGTTTAGTTTTTTTTTTCCTACAGCAACTATTGGTTGGCCTTTCTTCATATAATGCTTTAAACTCAATAATTAAAAAACTGGAGGAGGCAAATTTTCTGCAACTGTTGCTTCTCCTTTGGGTTCTTTTGCCACAGTTTTAGCAATACAAAAATGAGCACACATAAAAAAGAAACATATTATTCATAGCTTTAAATGCCATGTGTAAGGATGTGATAAAATCTGTTTTTGTCTATTATTAAACCGCATGTAATTGGTGCACACTAGACCAGTTATACAATCAGTACAGCTGAAGTATTTTATGAAAGGTTTTTCTTTATTTTTGAAAGTCGATTTATTCAGTGTGAGTGAAACAGCTCTGGTTATGGTGGCAGTGGAGATTATCTGTGCTGTATCAAGCAGAGGGCATTACTGATGTTTATTGGATTTCATCTTCTTTGGAGCAGGTCTGTGGCTATTGTCAAGCGTCATTAATCTCTCTTTGATCAGCCCACCACTGCAGCGCTGGAGGTGGACAATCACAAAAGAGATTCTTCCCCCACCACAGCTCTGATCCGATTTCTAACACCTTCCTGAGCGCAGAGGGGAATAGATGGATCTCAGCTGTAACGGGTGGAGAGAACACAATGAAATATATCTCAGAATAAGCCGTACAGTTTGGCTGGGAGATTTTATATAAGTGCTGCCTTTACTAAAGGTGTAAAAATGTATCTGTCCATTGTGACACATCCGTCTGGGGGTGCATTGGTTTTAAACTGTCAGATCAGATTATAATCAAATATAATAATATAAGCAAATGAGTATCTATTCCTGGATTTCCTAAGCATTGATGCAAAAAAATCTAATGGTGCTTCACCTTCAAGTAATAAAATAGCACCTGATACCAAGGAGGAGATTCATGGGGCCTTTTAGTCAACAGCAATAGGCATAAGCAGTCCCTTCCATGTGATTTGATTTTTGTCTTGGAAAAACTACAACAATATAAAAGAGATTACTTGGCCAAATTAGAATTCTTGGAAAATATAGGATTTTTTTTTTTTTTATCTTTCGTAACACCTGATCATTTCTATGACAGGCTGTGAGAACTGATATCACTGCTTTGCGTTCTAACACAGTTTGATGTTGTAAAGGTTTATGTCGTACTTGTTGCTTTTTACACTAAATAGCTGTCATGACATAAAGCATTATGTTATGATAATTAACAGCAATGGGAAAATGGCATTTTTTTTATCTATCATGACTGCATGCGACAGGGAAATGTTATGTTGTCCTGTCTCCAAGCAGCTTTAACATTGGTTTAAAAAGGGGTCTATTTCCCTTTGAGCAATGGGGTTAAGAGAGTGAGCTGGCGTTCTTTTGACAGCCTGAGAAAGAGGGCCAGACAACTAGAAAGCGAGAGAGTTGTCTCTCTTTGATGAACTGGGACAGATCTTATCATTACTGCAGGACTCATGTGTGCTGCAAGTTGAGGTGATTAAATCAGCTCTTGTGGAAGAGTGGACCCAGAGGTTTCCACAGCCAGACAGCTGATGGCCGAAAATGGCTTGCAGAGAAGTGTCCCAAACATAAGAGAACAGGCATCATATTCTTCATCAAAATAATCTCTTTTGCCAGTCATATGGGCCAGCCCAGGATCCAATTCCTTACACAGTTTATGGTTCAAAACCATTCCTGGCATCATGGACTGGTTTGCATTAGGCTGACTCCAGCAGAATCACTACCTGCCATGTCTGTGTCCAGCTACCATGGATGATAATTTTAAAACACTTTCCTGTACCGAGTGAAAGAACTCTCTGAATAGAGTGCAGCAGCAGGAATTTCTCTTTCAGAGGCTAATCTGTAATCACAACTGTGTTGTGAGTTTTCTATTTCCTGCTCCTCACCATCAGAGAAAACCCGCTTCATGTGTGTTCCTTCTGATTAATTCTTATCATTGTCGTTGGAACTGTCGAGCGGGCATTTGACCCACCGCTTCTCAAAGTACTGGGGTGATGCACCACTACTAAATTCAAAAATCCTTTAAAAAATCTTCATCTGCACAGATTTATAGGCATGAAATAAAAATCAAGTCAAACACAGTCGCAAATCTAAGCTGGGGGCTGGGTATATCAAATAATGAAACCTTCGTGAGCAGTAAAAGGACTCCTGCGGTTCAGTAAGAAAGTAAACATATTTTTACTGCACAGTTTATTCATGCCGTAATGTCTGTATATAATTTAGATCGAATACTTTGTTTTATATAATTGGAGAAATCACTCTGCACTGCTCACATTCTTATTTTCATTGTGCTTTAATTCAACAAGTTTTTGATTTATGTCTAATATAATGGAAACTGTAACCAGTAGATCAAATGCAAAGAAGATTCTACTTTATATAATAGCTGAAAAAAGCTGAAGTATTCCCTTGATATTCATTTTTCTCGTCCAGACAGCAGTGGTAAACCTCTTTGATTTTAACTGCTAACAAAAGGACGCAGTGGGCACTGGTTCCAGCAAAACTGGAAATGACTATGATTGGGCTAAATCCTTGTCAGGGAAATTCATTATTTTCCAGCCATGCCAGAGTGGCATTCCAGAAAGGGCCCCAGTGACCCATATTCATATAAACAAGCTTGACCTGCATCCATAGACGGCTATTCTCATTCTCTGAGGAATATTCTCAGAAAACCCATTCACCACATGACAATTAAGCAGTGTGTAGACATCAGAATGGTCTTGGGACTGCCACAAAAGAGAACTGGATCCGTACTTGTTTGGTTTTCCTGCTTCACATAATCCACTTTTTGTGTTAACAAATGGAGAAATGCAACCAGACTGGATGCAACTGCTCGCATTTATTTAAACATTTATTGAATTTGCATTAAAAAAACTATTGTGAGAGTAGAAAGGCTGCTGCTCATAGCTTAGAGGAGCGCATGTCTCTCGTCAAACAACGCTGAGTTGAGAAACCAGTTGGGCAATTACTGTTTCAGATAAACAAGAGTAAATCACCCCTTTCTGCAAACCACTCGAACGCCGTTTGCCATTCATTGATGCTTCTCAGCCAGAATACAAGCAGCAGGGGAGGATGGCAAAAATATGATGTATGCAATTTTGAGCTCCAGCAGGAAAGGACATTATGGTAAGAACATCGTGAGAGTGTTACTACTAAAGGCCCACCACAAAACCACATGGGGAAAGGAGCCAGTCTAACCATCAAACCCGGGCAGAAATAAATGCTAGATGGTTCATTTGAATAAAGAGGAAAAAGCGGTCATCAGAAATTTAAAACAAAACGGTCTGGAAGAATAAAACACAACGGCCCATTCTCTCAGATCTCTTTGAACAATGAAGTTTACCCAGTTCTTCCGAGTCTGCTTTTCTGTTGCCCATGTGAACTCGTTCTGCCCTGTACTCTGTAACTACAGGACAGATGAATTGCTTAATCCTGTTTCTTCTGCACACGTGTTGCTAAATCATGGAGGACCAGTGTGTCAAGCCATTGGAATGAGAAGCAAATCAAGAACATGCAATACTTCTTCATCTTTATCCATGCTCTTTGTACCACAGAGAGACCGTTCTCTTTCTTTCCCGAACAAATCGCCTTTGACAAAAGTTGCTTTAAAAAACAGATCAGCCTCACATGATGCATTAAAGAAGCAACCAGATGGTTGTTAATCTATTTGGGAAAACAGTCTTTCCTCACTGTAGAAAATAGCAACAGAAATGATCCTACTTCAACAATGTTCATTCTTTTTTAAGATAATTATTTATACTTTTATATATAAAGATGCCAAAAAGTGTTCGACAGTAGTGAAACCACTTTTGGCTCTGTGAGGAACCTCGAGATGAATGTTTTCAAAGAACATTTTAATGTAAAGCAGACATATGGAAGTTTAATGCATTTTTAAAGTTTAATGTGAATCACCATAATGTGAATTAATATTTCATACAAATGACTGAGCTCATGGATTCATTTAGTGAAATAAGCAGGATTTATTTATTAAGATAAGTAAATGGATAGATTTTATCCCTATAATATGGATGAAAGGGGGTGCTGGAAATTTTATCACTCATAGGGTAAAAGGAGAAGAAACATCCTGGACACGTCACTAAGACTTTGCAGGACAGTTACAGGTCATGTACCTAGAAACGTTATCTAGAATGTAGATTATCTAGAATGTTGTAATATTTTCCCATCTGTGATGAGTCAATCTTTTTGGATTATTTGTTACCTAAACCTTTGATGGATTCTTCCTTAATTCCCAATTAATGCAGAAAAAATGTCAAATTTATAGTTACATGAAACTGGATTGATTCCCATTTGGGTTTTTGTAACGTATCACTGGAACAGCATGCTTCATGAGAATGGATAATGAGTTGCAGTTTTTGGTTTTCACCCTCGTTATGAAAGACATGAACAAACAGTTCTTTGACAGGCACAAGAAAGCTTATTCTGGCCTTGAGTCAAGCCAGTTGCAAATAGGAGCAGCAACATGTCCAGAAAAACATTGGCTCTTGGAATAGTTCCACAGTTTGCCAACTTTCTTTTGCCCTCCCTGTCAAACCAGCCATTGAGAGATTTCGTACTGAAGGAGAGACTTTGATGTGGAGTAAAAGCGCTTTCTTTTGATCTGTGTTGAAATGCTAAATACATGTCAGTGTGGATATTTGTTCAGACATGTACTAGATCCCTGCACTGATCGGCTACTGAAAGGCCGACAGTTTACAAATTAAAGGAAATATTTTGCCCTTACATTTCTAAATCATCAAAGAAAGAGAGAAAGTGATATAAAAGAAAGAAAGAAAGAAACAAAACAAACAAAAGCGATAAAGACAATGAGAATGGGGAAAAAGAGCAAACAAAGAGAAAGAATGAGGAGAAAGACCAAGAAAATGAGAGAGTGAAAAGAAAATGATGGGGGGGGGGGGGTGACAAGAACTAAATAAGATGTGAGATGGAGAAGGAATGGGAGAGAAAGATAAAAGAGAAACAGAGACAGAAAGTAAGACAATTAAAAAATAATAAAAAAAGTGAGGACAAAGGGGGACTGTGTGTGTGTGTGTGTGTGTGTGTGTGTGTGTGTGTGTGTGAGAGAGAGAGAGAGAGAGAGAGAGAGAGAGAGAGAGAGAGAGAAAATGAGGGAGTGGCAGGGAACAGAGGGAGTTATAGAAAGGGTGCTGATTCACAGGGCAGGATGGAGACATGACTTCCTCTCTCCGCTTGTTTCTCCATTCATAAACATGTCAGATGGAATAAAAGCACTGGCGACATCTTAACAATTTTTCGTTCTGGTCATCTGCTGTGTAGATGTTATAGCAGACAGCTCTGCGTATGACTGCTTCATTCTCCAGAGACAAGATCATGAGCCCAGAACTCACGGCTTTAATGCAGCATGAAGACCGCAGACAGCAGAGGGACGGTCTCAGCCGCCGCTACCATCCAAATAAACAACTTCAAGTCCAGAGTAAAATCACAGACAGCTCATTCCACATCAACTGATCAAACAGCAAATCATTATTAGCTGAGGAGAATTTGCAGAAAGTCAGCTTCTAGTGTTGTATTACAAGCCCAATCAGAAAAAGTTGGTACATTATGAAAAAGGTGATTATTTAGACTTTTCCCTCGATGGTATGAACATAGAGATATCCGTCAGATCATTTTCAATTATTTCGTAAATATACACACATTTCTGCATTTTAGGCCCACAACACATTCATTCATTTTCTGCTGCTTGTCCCAAGCGGGGTCGTGCTGGAGTCCATCCCAGCCCACATAGAGCGAAGGACAGGGGACACACCCTGGACAGGTCGCCAACCCATCGCAGGGAGGAGCGTGACGGGGACGGCACCTTGCTCAAGGGTACCTCAGGGCAACCCATTGGGAAGGGGTTCGAACCCCCGATCCCCCAATCCTCTGAGCATGTGGCCAACACCCTAACCACTAGGCCACCGCTGCCCCCGCCTGCAATGCATTCCAAAGCAATTCTGAAATGGACACTTTAGGGCTAGTAAAGAGATGTAATGATGTGATTTCAGGTGATAATAACAGCTGATTGAAATCCTGATTTGGTATAATAACAGTTTCCACAAAAGGCTGAGTCACTGAGGAACAAAGATAGCAGGAAACTGACAAACAACTGCATGAGAAGTTATTGAAAAAAAGGTTCCTCATAGAATTTGATCAGCCCAACATATCTTCAGGTGTAAATTGTTTTATGTGAAGAAGGTACTGTGGGCTGTGGTTTGGTTGTATTTTTTTGTGTTCTGTGATCTGACAAAAGCTTCAGAATGAACTTGCTGACATTTAAATCAAATGTTGAGAAATGATTTTTTCATAAGATTGCAAAAGTGCTGTGAGTGCCATTGGTGAAGGTGGGACCTGAGTGTATTTGCTTTCCCCAGGGTCTTAGCTGGACACAGTTGTGAGCTGACACACACAGCAGGGTCTGTTCACATGTTATTCTCATCACTAAGAAAAAGTAAGTGTCTTATATGCGGCCCAACGAGTAAGAAAATGCTGCCGAACTCCAGTCAGGGGCTGGAGAGCTTGCAGATCAACGTGATGAAAACAGTGAACTTAAAACATTTATTGATATTCCTGTTGTAGACTGTCCCTCACTAAACTACTCTAAACATTACTCTCTCTGACAGGTCACTCTTCAACCAATGACTTTGTAAGGCCGGGCTCAGGTGCCAGCCTGCGCCTAGAGCTTCAGCTCCGACGTCCAGAGTCTCTGAGAGGAGAGAGACAAAGAGCTGTCTGTGTAAACTTCAGCGCCAAGAGCAATATTTTCATCTGGAGGCCATACCTGTCTGCTGCCTTCCTGCCCTGTGTAGAAATCACCCCACAGCAGATTAGATAGACAGATAGATAAGATAGATAGATAGAGAGAGAGAGAGAGAGAGAGAAGAGAGAGAGAGAGAGAGAGAGAGAGAACTAAATAAGAAATGAGATGGAGAAGGAATGGGAGAGAAAGATGAAAGAGAAACAGAGACAGAAAGTAAGACAATTAAAAAATAATAAAAAGAGCGAGGGCAAAGGGGGGCTGTGTGTATGTGTGTGTGTGTGTGTGTGTGTGTGTGTGTGTGTGTGTGTGTGTGTGTGTGTGCGTATGTGTGTGTGTGTGTGTGTGTGTGTGTGTGTGCGTGTGTGTGTGTGTGTGTGTGTATAGCAGAGAGAGAGAGAGAGAGAGAGAGAGAGAGAGAGAGAGAGAGAGAGAGATTGTTGGAGCATGAGAGTCAGAGGAGCCAGAAGAAAAAAAAAAGAGGGAGTGAGAATAATTGAGAAAGAGAGAAATCCTCAGTATGAGGTGAGACACTAAATTTGCCCAATGAAAGGGTCTACTGTGTGTAGGCCAGAGAGCTTTCTTTCACACTTACACACATGTTCAAGCACTTATCTCGCTCTCTCTCTCTCTCTCTCTCTCTCTCTCTCAGACACACACACACACACACACACACATTCTGGTCATTTTGTGGCTTCTGTAATGAGGGACATTTTTGGTTCTACAGAACTGACTGACGGCCTCAAATGGCTCGTCTTTTCATTCGGGTGGATCACAGATTTGAGCTGGACCCCAGACAGCCAGCGTCTCTAGGAGAAATGAATGAAGGCGTATGGTCTCCAGCTTTAAACATTAATAATTTGCTTCTCTGATCTCTACAAAATGTTATTCTTCTTTCAGGAAGCATCGCTGACAGGCGAACCTGACAGTCGACACATCTGACGGTGCAAAGAGTATTTCTCCAAAAATGAAAAAGGAAAAACAAAAACAGAGCCACTCTTTCAGATCCTGTTTTATTTTCTTCTATGGCGTCCACAAAAGCAGCTTTGAAACAGCCTTAAGATGTCACTTCTGACTGTGGCGCCATGGCCTATGGGTCAGGCTCCTATAAAAGGGAAACAGGAAAAAAGCCAAACATACAGTAATTACAGTGCACGGGACGCGAATGAAAACGCTGCGTTATGAGTCCCACAGTAACACAGGCAGGAGCAGTTTATGATAAAACATGGCCATCATTTTTATAGCCACTCTCACTGATATTTTCCCCACATGTCCAGGCTATTTTATATATTACTGCCTCAAACTCTCCCACGAGCTGCTCTGCCACTGCCTGGACGGCCGCTGCCTATCAGCACACTTCTCCATTCCACCACTAACATGAATAAATAAAAGACCTAATGCGCTTCTAGTACTACAACTTTCTCCACCGCTCTCTACGTCCCTAATACCACCCTGTTACTGACCACTATCCTTCTGTATTTTATTGTAAAAGTGGGCTATGAATGGATTAATCAGTTAAACAGGCTGAAACGCTGCTGTCAGGTGAGCACTGAGAGCAGAGCTGCAGCACCTTCATTACATGCAGCTTTTCTTCCCCAGACAGCTGTTCTGAGCCAATCTACATTACAGCTAATCCGAGCTGGGGTTATGAGTGAGGCAAAGATCAAAAGTTCAGGGAGGCCCATGTTCTCCCAACACACACATGATGGTGAACAGCCCCACCTGGTGGAAAAAACACCAAAGAGCAGCAAGTGAAGGAAATGCTCTGAAATCCAGTCTTGGATTTGGAACAGTTTAATCAAATGTGACACATACTTGTGCTCGAACACCCTGACCAACTAATTTAGGGTTTGTTTCTGAGCTGAGTGGTTGGTCTGGATATCTTGTGAGTTGGGATAACACTAAAATGTTCAAGACCGTGAGCGTTCCAGCACCAAATTTGGAAATCACAGATTTTTTTTTTTACTTTTCCCAACCTCGACACACCTGATCGTAAACGCGTTTGGTAATAATAATAAAATTAAAATGAAAATGAAAAAAAAACTGAAACTTCTCACAACAGTATATCATTTTTAAAGGTACCCTGTGGTACAATAGAAAAATGTAACTGCTTCAAATGTGCATACTCTGCTGAAACAGCATTAAATAAGCTTCTAAAGTTGGATTTACTGGTTTAAAGACCAGGAAAGGGGATTTTCTCTGGTTGCTGGCTTGAAGACCAATCGAGTTAAGTGTAATATACCTAATGGTAGCTATCAGAACAAATAAGAAGGTGTGCCTTGGCTGTGACTGGGAAACACTGAGCTAATAGTTTTCACAAAACTTTTAATGGAAATTATCCTTGGTTGTTATCTTATCTTGGCATCTTAAGTGTGCTAAAACCAAGAGACATACCATGAAACTACTTCCTCTATCACTGCTCAACACTGAGAACCATACCTACAGTCATGCACTCATGAGGCCACACTCTGGCAAGTTTTCAGGACATGGACACAATACTTTTCCATTTTTGAGTCATTGGTACATATGATTACTTTCCTTAAATATCTAGGTCCTATTCTGGATATATTCCTATATAAAAATAAATGCAGCCTCCTTTCTCTGCTTGCTGCAGTCACAGAATCCTTTAGGGAGCCTCCAGGAGCATTTTTCAAAAGGATGCTAAATAAATACCATATGCATATATGAATAACACCCCTTTGGCAGATACACCAGCTTGCACATGCTTTATTGTATGGACTTTATTTATTTATTTATTTTTCATTAACGTGCTCTTCTAGTTCTTCAGTGTTCTTTGGTGGTCTTGCATGCAAATCATGTTTAAGATGTATTCACAAAATTAATAAAGTTCCTTTGGACGGGGATGAACTGGAGTGTTCCTGTAAGCAAATAATTTCCTCTTGACACATTTGGACGTTGCTTTCTAATGGCATGTTGAGATGGTTGGGATTGTTGGACTTGAGCACAAATACAAATATACACCAACAAACCACTAACCTCAACTTTGGATTGTCCTTTTTTTCAGCCCCACCATAAAAGCTGTCATCATCTGCTATTTACTTATAAGCTAAGCTTTGTATGTAAGTTGCATGGAGTGTGTACATGCTTGTTATGTGATTTATCCAGCAGACAGATGTTTGGTTAGATTGTCTCTCTCTCTCTCTCTCTCTCTCTCTCTCTCTCTCTCTCTCACTCATTTTTGAAGCCGCTTGTCCTGAGTAGGGGTTTGCTGGAGTCTATTGCAGCTCTCACAGGGCAAATGTGAAGGTTAAGTTAACACCTTCAACTCGTTTATGTTCCTCAAATTCATTTCTGAACAGTTTTTGCAGCATGAAAGCATGCATGATCCTTTTTTCTCATTTTTGACTTTAGGAACTGTTCACTAGCTGTCTAATATATCTCACCCCTTACAGGAGTCGTACTCATTTTCTCTCATCTCACTCACTCACTTACTTTCATAGCTTGTCCTAATTAGGGTCCTAATTGGAGCCTACCCCAGCTCTCACAGGGCAAAGGGCGAGGAAGCACCCTGGACAGGACCACACATTCATCGCAGGGCAGACATACATACATACAAATATACTCACACCAACGGGCAATTTAGCATCTCCAATCTTTGGACTGTGGGAGGAAACCGGAGGCTCCCAGAGGAATCCCATGTGGACATGGAGAGAACATGGATTGCCCTGCCTGGGAATCGAACCCATGCTGTGAGGCAACAGCATTTACATTTAGCAGAGAGACTTACAGGTCCTAATTACAGGGACAGTCCCCCTGGAGCAACTCAGGGTTAAGGGTCTTGCTCAAGGACCCAATGGTGCTAGAGGTGGGATTCAAACCGGGCACCTCTGAATCCATAGGTCCGTAGGCAAGTACCCTACCACTAGACCACCACCACCACTACCCTACCCACTGCACCACCACTACCCTACCCACTGCACCACCATACTAAAACCAAATTTAAGGTCAAATATCTATTCTAAGGCCAAAAATGCAAACCAGTGTTTCCCCTGATCCAGCACACAACACTGCTTTATCATTGAATTTGATAGTGTGTGTTAGAGCAGAGAAGCTCTAAACTGTGTAACAGGATTTGAATTTGTGAAGACTTACTGTTCACCTCATCAACCCCATCACCTCATGAACAAGGACCTTCATTCATCTCACCTTAGCAGATTTCTGGTTTGCCTCGAGTCATGTTTCAATGAACAAGTTGCTCTTGTTGATAAAAGCAAAACGTCTACAATGTCCCCATGGCAACCGCTCTGTATAATGAGTCATGCGTCTGCTCTGTTTCATGATCTCTGACTCGGTAGTCACAAACCTACAGTGTATAATTCAGCTTATAATAAGCGAGGCTGTGTCTGGAGTGCACACATTATCATTTATAACAGCCCGATGTTAAAGTTTAAGTAGTTGTTCAGAGATGTGCCTGAATAACATGTTTGCATACTTTTAGAAAGGTACACTGTACACAGTTTAGAGTCTCTTCAAATGAAAGTTCTGCTTTATTAACACTGGAAAAAAAAAGGTTTTCAGCATCCACGCCCTCAAAGGCACTTAACATGCACAGGTGTTTCTCTAAATCAACCCTTCAGATATATAAATTAGAGCCCATTAACTTTGGGTATAATCCATTTTTTGTTTTAAAGAAATGGCCATATCAGTTGGCACCTTGACAAATTACAAATTAAATGTCTAGAATTGTCTGCGTTCCCTTCACAACTTCCCTTTTCATGTGTCAAGCTATTTTATACTAAGTGTATTGAATAAAATATACACAATGTATTAGTAAACATATAATAATAATAATAATAATAATAATAATAATAATAATAATAATAATAATTTGGTATATACATATCTATTGACAGCTATAAGTAAAAGAAATGTAAGTTAACAAACTTTGCATGCAACATTTTCCAAGGCAGTGAACATAAGATAATAGCAGATTTAATGGGCAGTCTTTGTTTAAAGGTGGAGGTGCAGTGCAGGGTAGAGGCAGTGTGCAGGACTGAACAGTAGATGGCGCCAAACGCACTTGATGGTGAAAGTCGTGTATATTTCAGTCACTTTCTTAACATGAAATGATTTATTACTTCAGATACATCCAGAACAGCCCGAAATCCAAAGTGCCCGCTGTGAGTGTAAGACCTGCACCCAAACTAAGAGTAGCACTAAAAGGAGAAACGGCGCACCAATGCGCGCAGGCGCAGAAGAGGGCACAGATTTGCCTCGCCCTGCTGCTGAGTGTGTGTGCTTGCGTGTGTTTTGCACGGGACAGGCCGGATCCCCCACCCCCCGTATAGAAGGACTGAGTGACAGGGGTGTTGTCCTGCCCAGATTCAGGATTAATCAGCCTGCAGTCCGAACCTCACAGGCTTCAGTCTGACCTGCAGCGCAGACACAGCAGCAGCAGCAGCAGCAGCAGCAGGTAAGACCCTCCAGCCCTCCAACCCTCCACCTCCAGAAACACTGCGCATGAAGTGAGGAAACAGCTTCACCCTCAATCCCTTTATCCTGCAGCTCCGAACAGTTTTAACAGCGGCCTCTCTCCCTTTGTGTAAGAATGAGCTGCATGGCTTTGTGTTATTATGGGCTGTCTGGGATAGCTGGGTTATTAATGGCTGTCTGGGTTAGTAGGGTTACTCTGGGCTGTGTGCGTTACATTTTGGCTGTCTGGGTTAGTATGGGGTTATTATGAGCTGTTTGAGGAAGTATGGGTTAGTAGGGTTAGACTGGGCTGGTTGAGTTAGAATGGACTGTTAGTGTTAATATGGGATAGTTGGGTTATTATGGGGTGTGTGCATTAGTATGGGATGGTAGGGTTAGTATGGGATGATAGGGTTAGTATGGGCTGCCTGGATTAGTATGGGATGGTAGGGTTAGTATGGGATGATAGGGTTAGTATGGGATGATAGGGTTAGTATGGGCTGCCTGGATTAGTATGGGATGGTAGGTTTAGTATGGGATGATAGGTTTAGTATGGGATGGTAGGGTTAGTATGGGATGATAGGTTTAGTATGGGATGGTAGGGTTAGTATGGGATGGTAGGGTTAGTTTGAGCCATTTATTTAAATTGGGAATTACTGGGTTAGTTTGGCCTATGGGGGTTAGTATGGACTAGTTGGGTTAATACGGGCTGTTTTGGTGGTTATAGGTTTGATGGGTTAGTATGGGCTTTGTGGGGTAATATGGCATAGCTAGTTTAGAATATACTGTATGGTTTATTATGGCCTGGTTGGGTTAATGCAGGCTGGCTGTTTTAGTACGGGTTGTATGATGATCTAAATGGCTTTGCTTCATTCCTCCTCACAGTCACTTCAGCTTAGATCATTTGTGAAAGGTCTTATTACTTCGTAATACCTTTTACTATGTATTCGTATAACAAACATCTTTTGCAGTAGGCACAGTTGCCCAATCCCTTATTCACTCAACAGAACCATATATGGTTTGATGGGATTTTAAACATGCCTTCATTCACTTGCACAAAAACCTCAAGTTGGTTTGTTTGCCAGCTTCCGTCTTGAACGGTGCATCAGTTATAGTTTAATTTAAGATTTAAATCGGAGTAAGAAGTCAACCTCAGCCAGAAATCACCTCATCAGTATGCTCAGAGATTAGGGATTTATTTCAGATACAGCATGTACTGCATTGAAACTTGATGACCCAAGTGAAAGAATCTGAATTGGGTGTAAAGTGTTGGTGAAGTATAAAGTTCCCTCGCTGTAATCCATTCTCCTAGTTAATGTATAAATGGAATGTAATCATAGAGGTTATTAAATTGTCTCATGAGCCATGACGTATAATCAGAACAAGAAGAGTAACCTGGGGGGGTAAAAAAAAACGCTTTACGAAGTACAGTGATGTTCCGGTTTGACTGTAGCTCCACCAGCTACATGCATCACTGACCTGCTTATCTCCTACACCTGACCTGTGAACTAATCTAAGTGAACGTGTTTTTACATCAGCATGAAATTGTGTCGTACGTTCTAAGTATTTCCTGTTTTGATTGCTAAGCGACTTCTCATGTGAGGATTCCCCTCCATCACCACGGAAACTTAAGCAACACAGCCAAACACTGTGGTTGAGCTAAATATATCATGTGAGGAAGCCATTGGTATTTAAATTTTGTTGCATCGCTTTATAAAGGAACAAAGTAACTGCAGAGATGAAGTGGTTGTATTACTTTAGCAGTGGTCTCCTGTTATTACCATGCAAGAAAACTTTATACATAAAAAAAGAGAAGATTTCATGAGATGTAAGAATATTTGGGTGATTGTATTATACGCTGCATTCTAAACATATTTACACCTTTTTATATTTTATGGTTTTTTTGTAGGTGAACACTAATGTGCATCAAAAAGGCCATTTTTCACGTTTATATGCACTTATTTCCACCCTGAATCTCAATAACACCTGTAGGTTTGCAGCATCTTTTGCTGTGAACTGTTGGTTTTTTGCGAAGAGCCGCGAACATGCAGTATGAAAGCATCGTACATTTCCCTGAGGCCCGTTTTTTCAGCATTTTTATCATCTTACCAATAGCTCATTCAAATGGGCAAAAGACGATTCACACACTGGAAAAAGACGTTCTTTGTATTACAGCCACTGCTGCTTGGCTTGCGCAGTTGCGGTGTGTGTTATCTTTTGGCAGCCTAATGAACAAGCGGCTTTTTGTTAGATAAAAGGAAGTGGAGCTTCACACAAGCAGCTGTCTCAGAGCTCATAGGCCAACGTCTCCATCCTAATCTTTTAATGCTGCTCTCTGCATCTCTTTCCTTCCACTGGAGCCCAGAGTTGTTCCTTGACCTGCTTCAAACCCTCACTCAGGCCCATTTGATGGAGACAATAAATTACACATTAAAGTGCCAGCATAGCTACCGGTATCTCAACTCCTTTTCCTGACCGTTCCTGTCAGTTTTCATGAAGCTTTTATGGATAAACATGCAATTAAACCATGCCTGTGCTCCCAGAGAAGACTTAAAGCCCTTATATGGTCTCTATTGCACTTCAGATTACTGTCCTCGAAGCCAGAGTGACTTTTCTTTAATTGTGTAATAACGCAGAGTGTAGCGGATGCGAACTCTAGCTGGATAAACATTAGTTGGGTTAAAGGCAGAGTGGGTGTCTCAGCACCCCATGCTGAAGTGCTAACTAAAGGGCTTAGGAGAAGCAGATGGGGGTGGGGTTTGTCTGTGTGGAGAAAATTAGTCACCCAGGAAGACTGAGGCATGCCTCACCAGGAAACGTGGAAGTACAGAATAAGAGTCAGTGCTTTCAGCAGTGGAGGGTCTTACTCACACAGGCCATTTGCATTATTTCTGCCAAATATCTGAAGCCCTAAAGGACCCATATTGTAAAGCTTTATTATTCTGTGGAACAGTTGAAAGTACATAAAGTTTTAATATATACACTTTCTTTCCAAATCCATGCCGATTCAGTTCAGTCCAGATATGGAAACCGAGCTGCAAAAATGCACTTAGAATTTTGAAATCACTGTTTTTGTGATGTCTCAAAAATGAAAAACCACTTTTCTTGCGCTGGCCTAGTGGTTTGGGACTTTGCCCCAGGAACGGATGTTCATGGATTTGAACCCCAGACCAGTAGGTTGCTGTGAGGTACCCTTGAGCAAGGTAGCGTCCCCATTACTGCTCCCCGGGCGCTTTAAATAGCTGCCTCATTTACGGCATTTGGCAGACGCTCTTATCCAGATCGACTTCCATGTCCTAATTACAGGGACAGTCCACCTGGAGCAACTCAGAGTTAAGGGTCTTGCTCAGGGACCCAGTGGTGGTAGTGCTAGAGATGGGGTTTGAGCCATAGATCTTGAGCCATAGTGGTCTACCACTAGACCATCGCCTCCTGCTGCACGGTGTGTGTATGCGTATTCAGACGGTGTGTGTATTCTCTCAGACTAATCAAACAGCATTCAGCTTTTGTTAAGTGTGGTTTAGGACCCAGGATGACTTTAAGGTATATTTATCTACACTATCAATGTTTATTCACTGTAAATACACAGTAAATTAGAAGGTTTTGATGCTCTTTTATGAAGAAACAGTTGTGATGTCTATTGACACTGCCTGTGTGGACACAGTGTCGGGATGATGTAATGTGTTTGGTCTGTAAATGCCTATGCCTGCAGTGCAGTGTACAGTTGCAGCTCAGCGTTTGACCGCAATGGCAGAACCCACTAAACTGTGAAAAATTTCTTTTGTGTCCAGCTACAATTAAAAAATCTTCTCTGTCTTCTACTGGAAAGATATTTCTGCCACGCCCCTTGCATGGCCATGATTTTATATATTAGATATCAATGGATGGGACTGAAACCAGACAGATATATAAACCAAAACATGTTACAATGCAGTGTCCATAGACAAACGTTGACAGTAGAATGGGTTATACAGAAGTAATGAGGTTGTCAAAAGTCACTTTGAAACATTTCTGTCATGCTAGATGTGCCTGTTCAACTTTAAGTGCTGTTATTGATGGAAGCGGTAAGCCGTGTAATCTCACAAAGAGGGACATGAAACGTGAAATTTGCCTCTCTAGTTGATCACTCACTACAGAGATCAAAACTGCCTCTGGAAGCAACATCAGCACAAAAGCTATGCTTTGAGATCCTCATGAAATGGGTTTTAATGGCCGAGCTGCTGCACTCAAGCCTGAGAACACTACATGTAGTGCTACGTTTCAACTGGGGTGCTGTAAAGCACACTGCCACTGAACTCTAGAGCGGTGGAATTATGTTCTCAGAAGTGATGAAGCATGTTTCATTTTATGCGGGTCTGACAGATGAATCTGTTTTTTTTAGGAAATAGGAGAGGCTACTGGCTAGAAGGCATAGTGTCAGCAGAAGAGTGTTGGGGAGGGAAAGTGCTTTGTGGCTGGACGCGGCTCCATAGTTCCAGGGAAGGGCATACAAAGGCTTTTATATGCTCCCAACTTTGTTGCAAGGCCCTTTCACCTTCCATTGTGGAGATGCGCCTGTGCACAAAATGAGGTTCATAAAAACATACTCCAGTGAGTTCAGTGTGGAGGATCTCCAGTGGCCTTCAACCCAACTTTGAACAACTTTTATATTCAATTTCACATCCCGCATACAGTGCACAACCTCACAAATTCTTATTTGACTGAATGGGCAAATTCCCATAGCAACAATAAAAGCTTGTGGAAACCTTTACAGAAGGGGAGGCTGCAGTAAGTGAAGTGAAAGTGACTATTTGTCTTTGTGAAACAGCACTACACACAGTGAAACACAAGGAAATGCACCCTCTGCTTTTCAGGGGGCAGTTATATGCAGTTATATGCAGCACCCAGAGAGCAGTGATGGGGATGTACCTTGCTCAAAGGTGCCTCCGGGGAACCTACTGGTCAGGGATTTAAAGCCATGACCTTCCATTCCACAATCCAGTATAAATAGAACAGAAGAGTCGTCAACACACTAAGTGTACTAAACACCTGCCAACATAAGATTTTCATCTTTTTCCATCAACTCTTCTCTCTAGAAGTGGATCAAAAGACAAAAGGTTTAGAAGAGATATGGTAAGAATGAACTTTTTAGCCCAGTGTGGATTCTGCCTTTGATGTTGTCCTTCTCTGTGCTCACGTCAGACTTTCTTAATCCTGCTCCAAGACCTCTGATCATTACTACATAATAACATGATTGCAATTACTTGATATGATCACAATCACCCCTCCCTGCACAGTCACTGGGTATCTGCTGTACCATCCCACGGAGCTGGCACACAGGCAGCAGAGTGCAGCAAAAGCAATAGCAAAACACAGCAAACAGGTTCCTTTTCCCTTATTTCCTTATCTTTGAAAGACAAGTCCAGCCGCACCAAATGGATGGCGATGTGCATGATTTTATACACCTGTTAACAGTGGATGTGGATTATTTTGTGTGCATAATAATAAAATCCTATGATCCTGGCAGGTTTGCCTGCTGAAACAGGAAGGGCTTTATAAATCAGTTGCACCTGGTCAAGGTGTGTGGCATCCAGGAATATTTGAAACCATGCAAAATCAAGAGTTATGTAGCCTTGAACATCCCAGGTCCACCAGGAACAGGATTAAGGAAACCTGCTCCATGTTACCACCCATACACCCACAATAAAATACACATAAACACACAGGCAGTCTTCTGCATGTGGGCGGGATCGCATGCTTGCTGGCTTAGGCTCTTCCCAAAAGGGTTCTCTGTCATGAGCCCCTAAGGGAGCGACCCCAGTCATGTGACCTGGACTATTTATAACATCTTTAGGCCAGCAAACTGCTTTACACAGTCGCATGTAAATCCAGGAGCCATTGCTATGAAAGCCCTGGTTCTGTTTTCTGTGAATTTTAAAAGAATACTAACGTACGTCAGACGACCTCTGTAAATGAATTAGTCTTCATGTTTGACAACTGTGAGAGACAGGGACTCCTTATGTGTACACATGCTCATTTCAAATCTCTTGGCAAAGATATAAGGCCGAGCTTTATTCTGCTTCCACGTTAAAAGGCTAGGTTTCGTGGTAGGATCACATCCACAGGGACTAGTGATGTGTTTGGGTTTGATCATAATTTCTTTGACTCTCAAATAACATTCCCGGGATAGAATTAAATATGAGCATCTTTCCCTCAATGCAGATCAGGTCTATAAAAGGCAAGCTCTCAGAAAACAAGGCTATCAGTGTTGCCAAGCAAAGAAATGCTTCAGCTGTCAGTATCCATGGGTGTGGTTCTCTCTGGAAGATGCTTCTGTATTTAAACAGCTGAGGCATTGCTTCATGTTTGAGCACATAGTCAGATTAGGCTTTGCAGACAAATTCTCCTAAAAACAGTGAAAAAATAGTTTAACATCTTTTTTTTTTCTTTCTGCTGCTCCCATAGGCCCACAGCGGATCATCCATCTCCATTTCTTCCGGTCCTCTGTATCTTCCTCTTTCAAAACTACCACCTGCATGTCTTCTCTCGCCACATCCATAAACCTCCTCTTTGTCTTTCCTTTTCTCCTTTTGCTTGGCATCTCCATCCTCAACATCCTTCTCCAAATATAATCCTAGTCTTTACTCTGTTCCTATCCAAACTAGCGCAGTTGCTTTTCTCATTTGTCTCCAGATTGTTCAACCCTCTAATGTACTTGTCCCTAATCCTGTCCATCTTGGTCACTCCCATTTAAACCTCAGCATATTTAATCTCCAGCTCCAGCTCCAACACCTTTTGGTCAGCACAACTGTTTTAAACATGTGCAGAATTCTTTCCAGGATGCTAAATGTGGCCTGTGTATACCTGGCCTGTGAGGTAAATTATAAAGCAATCACTATTCACTGATTCATTTTAATGTATTGATTCTTTTTTTAATCAAGTAATCAATTCCCACCAAGCAAAGGAAAGTTTTCAAAATAAAAGTCTCCAGTGTTAACGTCTCCTGGCTGTATCTTATTTAACAAAGTCCACAACTGAATTTACACATTTCCAACAAGGTATGTAGTGGTAGACTAAACTTTGAGCCAAGGCTAAGGGGTGCACTGAACACCCTTAAAACCACTTCTCTCAGCTGGTATGAATTAAGAAGGCATTCCATTTCCAAAGCTGTACTCTGGAAAAGAAGACAAGGCCCTGAGTGCTGTGATTTAGTCTTTAGTGGTGGGAAGGAATTCTAAACCAAGGCATGACTAAAATGAATGTGCGGGGCAGAAATAAATTCAGGAAGCCTGCACTGGGAGAAGATGTTTGTAGGTTTACAGTTTGAACTGTAATGAAAGAAAGGGACAGTGACTGACTGATGGCTGTGTTTAATTGGGTTTAGGCTTATTGGACTGCAATGTACTGGGGTTGATAGCATGTCCTGGTGGCAAGATTTCACGATGATTCCAAGCGATTCCAAAGATCTTGTGCGCATGATGCCCCACTGCTTTATGCTATATTTTAAAAAAAAACTCAGTATTTTGAATCAGTAGTTGCTTGTAAGAGCATGAATGGCCATGTTGTAATTTGTTTCCACTCCAGACCTGTTTGGTAAATACTCACTTGCACTAGAGTTGCGCAATCTGAAAACCTCCAAACCACCCCATATGCCCCTGTAAGAGAGTGTAAACTCCACTTGTGTGCCCCGACTCTCATTCTGAGAGGCTCACTGCAGCACCACACCTAAAAAGAGTCTGAGCATAGTGTTGGTGCTCAGTATGAGCAGCTGTTAGTGTATGTGGCATTTGTGCACAAGAAAGTAAATATGAATGAGTTTGGCAGGGTGGGTGGTGAAATGTTCTGGGCTGGCTGCAGCTGCCATTCTGAGTCACAGCTCTTCCTCTTCCTTAGGATCTGGGCTAGACCTTTCAGCTCAGGGATAAACTTCCTCTGGGTTTTATGGAGATCCCAGTTCACTAAGTTTGCTGCAGGCTTTGATTTGGGCATGCTGGGCAATATGCCCAGAGATGGCTGGTCAGTTTGTGGAGCAGTTAGGATACGTTGTTGTAACTGGGCTCCACCATAATGATCGTATCTGTCCAGGTACAAAAACATAGCATTCTTTTGTTTATAAATGCTACTATTTTTTTGAAGCCTTATTGGCAAAAACAGGAAAGTCAATAAGTGGAAGGTCTGTCCCAGTCATGTGACTGGTAAAATTATTAGGCAAAAGAATGCTGCTATAAAAATACATTTCATATTTGCACACAATTGGAGCATATAATGATTAAGAATAATCTCATATTTAATAGCTATTTATAAATGCAACATGTGGGTCTGTCATCATGAAGCCATGCTTCAAGAGGTTGAGCCTAACGGGAAGACCAGCATTCAGTACATCAGTTTCCTGAAATTCATTCGACTGAATGTGCGCAATGTTCTGAAATGCATGCACACTGCGTCTTTCCTTCACTGAGACTAAACTGCATGACCTTTCTCTCAACAGAATGGTGTACCACGCTGAGTTTGAGCGGGCAGGCAAGGAGCCTGGCTTGCAGGTGTGGAGGATTGAGAAGTTTGACCTGGTGGCTGTGCCTGAGAACCTCTATGGAAGCTTCTACACTGGTGATGCCTATGTAATCCTCAACACCATTAAACAACGATCTGGTTACCTCCAGTATGACCTGCACTTCTGGCTCGGTGAGAACCCTCGGCTTTGTAGGAAGGTGTTAAGTTTAAATGAATGATTAAACCATTCTGCTAGAATTGTACATGCTAACCGATTTGAAATCCGTGTCCACAAACCTGTCCTGACGTATATAATGACAGCTCTTGAGTCTGGCTTCAAATGTAACAACAGTTGCATTATTCCTGGTGCAAAACAATTGATTGTCCTGGTTTGCTAGACAAAATCATTCAGGGTTGGAAAGTTTATATCATGATCAAACTGGTGCCATGGCGCTGTCTGGTACAGATGGAGCAAATTGATTGATCTGGTTTAAAGTGCAGCTAAATTCCCAGCCTTGTGTTTTTTCAGGTGACTTCTGTACGCAGGATGAAAGTGGGTCAGCCGCCATATTTACAGTACAGCTGGATGACTACCTGGGTGGAAAACCCATCCAGCACCGGGAGGTCCAAGGCTACGAGTCTAAAACCTTCCTGGGCTACTTTAAAAAAGGTCTGCAGTACTTGGTAAGTTGCCTACCACGTGAAATGGAGACTAACTTTCAACCCATCTCTAAACGCCTCATCATTGGTTCTGCACTCTATATATACAACGAAAATCCCCCCTACATTTTCTTAACAGTATCGTGATTTAATGAACGCTTTACTAATGCAGATAAACCTGAAACTCCTCATGCAACCCTAAACTCTCTTTTTTCCCCTTTTCAGAAAGGTGGAGTGGCCTCAGGCTTCAAGCATGTTGTCACTAATGAAGCAGTGATGCAACGTGTGCTCCAAGTCAAAGGGCGCCGTGTTGTTAGGGCAACAGAAGTGCCAGTGAGCTGGGACAGTTTTAACAAGGGAGATTGCTTCATCCTGGACCTGGGTAGTGTGAGTACCTCAAGCATTTACCTGAAGAATTCATTTTAAAGGTATGGTAATGTTTCAAAACAGGAGTTTCCAGCTTTTGCTTTGATCCATCACAGTGTGATGATGACTCCTGTTCTTTGGCACTTATTTATTCTTTTTAATTGGTATATTTGACCAGCGAAAATAATCAGAAGGTGTTGTACTCCAGAATCAGAATTGGTCACTCTTGTATTTATTCTGTGCAATTACTCTGGGGATTACATTATTCTGTGTTTTTTGTGAATCTCATAGGAGATTTATCAGTGGTGTGGATCAAACAGTAATCGCTTTGAGAAGCTGAAGGCCACTCAGCTGGCCAAGTCTATCCGGGATAATGAGCGTAGTGGAAGAGCCCGGGTTTTTGTGTGTGATGAAGGTGTTGAGCGAGAGAAGATACTAGAGGTGAGAACTGAAGATAAATAATTACATTGTGTGTGTGTCTGGATAGGCTTGGTTTAATAAAGCATGTTCCTTTTTGATGTCAGGTACTAGGAGAAAAACCAGACCTGCCTGAAGGAGGGGATGATGACCTCAAAGCTGATGCTTCAAACAGGAAACTGGCGAAACTGTACAAGGTGATCTGGTTTTTTAAGCAGTCCTAAGAGTGAAAACGGAGAGTTTGGTTTGCACTGCTTGTACCAAGCTATTGTTATGCAAATTCCAACAGTTTTCTGCTGCTCAACAGGTTTCGGATGCCAGCGGGAGCATGACCATAGCCTTAGTGGCTGATGAGAACCCCTTCTCTCAGAGCGCCTTGGAGTCCACTGACTGCTTCATTCTGGACCATGGCACAGATGGGAAGATATTCATGTGGAAAGGTAAATGGTCAAGTTCAAAGCTTTCAGATGTGGTCAGATAGTGATGACATTTTTGTTGTCCAAAGCTCGATTCAAAAGGTTAATTTGTGAAAACCAGCTTCTGGTATTGTCTGAAATGGCTGAATACAATGGTGAAAATTTCATTTTATGTAGCTCATAGTCAACCACACTGCCTACCAAGACAACAGAAGAACAAGTCTGCTTCAGCTTTTGGAAAATCTTGAAGGGCTTGACAAGCTTAAATACGTATTGGTGAACAATAATCACAGCTGCTGTGCCAAACTAAAGAAGCAACATTTGGAAACTGAAAACGTCTTTGCTGATTGATTACTTCTGGGGTAAATGCAGTTTATTTCCATAGGGGAAATAATGCTTATAGAGGCTTGGGAATATTCCTTCCTAGCTTCTCCTGCTGTTCCTCTGAAATAGGCTGCTAATGAAAGTGAAAGTGACAACCCTTGTCATTGCGAGGTCACAGCACTGCACACCATGAACCACAATGAAATTGGACCTCTGCTTTTAACCCATGCACACAAACACCGTGCAGCAGCTATTGAAAGCGCCCAGGGAGCAGTGACAGGGACGGTACCTTGCTCAGGGGCACCTCAGGGCAACCTACTTGTGAGGGAATCGAACCCACAATCTTCCGATGCGGGGCCAACTCCCTAACCACTAGGCCACCGCTGCCCCATGATTTGAAAATGTTTTGAAATGATTTGAAATGTGGACAGATGTAAGCCTGTGATTGAAATGTTGCATTTCACAACATTGAGGCAGAGGCAGTGGCTGCGGCAGAGGGGCAGCGGTGACCTAGTGGTTAGGGAGTTGGCCACAGGATCGGAAGATTGTGGGTTCAAACCCCTTACCTGTAGGTTGCCCTGAGGTACCCTTGAGCAAGGTACTGTCCCCGTCACTGCTCCCCAGGCGCTTTCAATAGCTGCCCCCTGCTGCACGGTGTTTGAGTGCATGGATTAAATGCAGATAAAATAAAGTCCAATTTCGTTGTGGTTCACTGTGTGCTGTGCTGTGACCTTGCAATGACAAGAATAGTCACTTTCACTGTATTATCACTCCTATGTTTTGGGATATTTGACGCCTTACTTTAACCAATGTAAGGTCTCTTCCTTTAAACTCTTTAAACTCTTTCTTTAAATTAAAGACTTTCTCCTCAAGTATAAATGTCTGCATATACAACAACAGGGGGCTTGTGTGTAGAGGCTAAATAAGCAAGACAGAAGATGGCATTGTCTGATCACAGGCACTCTTTTGCTTTTAATGCACCAAACAGGAAAGGATGCCAACACTGAGGAACGCAAGGCAGCATTAAAGGCAGCTGATAATTTTATTAAGAAGATGGGTTACCCCAAACAGACCCAAGTGCACATCCTTCCTGAGATGGGGGAGACTCCACTGTTCAAGCAGTTCTTCAAGAACTGGCGTGATGTGGATCAGACAGAAGGCATGGGTGTGGCCTACATTTCCAACCACATCGCTAAGATAGAAAAAGTGCCATTTGATGCTTCCACACTCCATGAGTCGCCTGCCATGGCAGCACAGCATGGCATGATCGATGATGGTAGTGGAGAGAAACAGGTAAGAGATCCCTGGCTCTGTTCAGCTTGCACCGTCTTACCTGAATGAATAGTGAAAGCCAAGCATTCACAGCCATCTAGATATAGACCCATCAATTACATTTTTTTTTTCAATTTCGGTTTAAACAAACTCATGTAGAGGAATGTATTATATTAAAAAAAGGACTGACTGTTTTTTTCATGGCAGTTACATGTCTACAAACATCGACAATTTATTCACAATCCAGAATCACCCATTATCCAGTTGTTTTATGTGTAATAGATTTTTAAAGTTTTCTACTTTGTGGTTTTTTGGTTTTTTTTGCATGTACTTTTTTTTAAGTGGATTTAAAAATAGACAAAAAACCATCTGGTTTCTATCACTCAATGTTGAAAATTGTTCCTTTGGTAGTGTAAATTAAGCTGTTCATTAATGGTCCACATGCCACCCTGTCCTTTCAGATCTGGCGCATTGAAGGTGCGGATAAAGTTCCTGTAGACCCCTCTACACACGGCCAGTTCTATGGTGGAGACAGTTACATCATTCTTTACAACTATCAGCATGGAGGAAGACAAGGACACATCATCTACATCTGGTAAGACCTCAGGCCATGTATTGATCACCTCTGGTCAACTTGTGTCAGGATAAAACTGTCAATTCAATCGCCTTCTTGCATTTTTTTCACTAATATATTGTGCTGTTAACAACAGTTAAAGACACAAAGCTTTACAAAAGTCTAGGCCCAGATCCCTAGTGAACCAGTGTTCAGGGAAATGATGGGGTAGTGGACTGTGACTGTGATCCTGTGTGCATTAGGACCCGTTTATTGCGCAGATCATGGGGATCAGTTTTTTGGGTGCCATCTTTCTTGCAGGCAAGGTGCAGACTCCACCCAGGATGAGATAGGAGCTTCTGCCATCTTGGCTGTGCAGCTGGATGATGAACTGGGAGGAGGGCCTGTGCAGGTAACCTCACTGTCTCCACCGCAACACCAATCCCAACATCCATTTTTACCTCAAGCAATTTTAATTGCTTGAAACGCTTTAAAAAGGCCAGTGACTTTGCACTCAAAATGAAGGTCTCACAAAGTTTTTTGGGGGACGCTGTAGAAGTACCCATTTTGGTTCCCTAAATAACCTTGAAATGGAGGATTATTTAACCACTATTTTTGTGTGTGTGAAGTTTAAAGTTGAAATAATCTCCCATACTGCCCAACAACAAATATAAACCTAAGCAATTAACAACCTAAGAATAGACTGAACCTTTGACCCTTATCTGCCAATCTGGGGTATAGTGATTCTTAAACTCACTCCTGTGTTAAACACATGATGAATTCTGAAATCTCTTCCAACAGACAACTTCAAAGGTGGGCAGATGTGTATTCAAATGATGTTAAAGTCAGTAAATATCCTCTACAGAGAACAAAACTGCACGTTTTCATGTACAGCTACAAGTTCTTTGCTGAATTTAACACCTTAGAAACAAAAAGCAAAGTCAGCTTAAAAAAAAAGCTATTTGACCAGGAGAAAACACACACTTGTGCTCAGCTGTACCTCAGCATCACTGTCCTCCTCTGAACATTTTATGTTTATTTAGCTTCATGCTCATTTGTCTTCTTGTCCTGTCCTTCCTTCATTTCCTGCTTATCTGTCTAGGTGTCGGGTGCTCCTATCACTACTCAGGTAGACAGTCTCAGGCCAGCATGTCTCTGTACAGACTCTCAGCACTGATGTTAAACTTATCTGTGGGCTCGTGTAGATGAAGCAAAATGTCCGCATAAGTTTGTTGCATGGTTTGATCACTGTCCCTGTCACTATGAGGCTGGGAGAATTTCTGTAGCTCTATTTAGTGTTAATGGGGAACTTTGTTTTCCAGTTATTTCACATATTAAGTGAAGTAGACAACTTATCTGCTGGAACAGAGAACAATGCCTAGAATGGTAGGACCCAGGAATCAGGTCGTTTTATTTGAATTATCTTGGAGTTCATGTCTGTATAGGCTGCACATTCACTTCAACCTCATGTCTCAGTGTTCCTGTCCTGTCGTGCGTGCGTGTGTGTGTGTGTGTGTGTGTGTGTGTGTGTGTGTACATGCACTGTGTAAACACTCTTTGCATGTGATTTATAAAAGTAAACCTGTTCAGCATGCACTGGCACATTTACTAACTACAGTTTGCAGGATCCCACATTAAAAAGAGAATCTTGACCAGTTCCGAATGTAGAAACATATCTGAACCAGCACACTGTTCATACTATTGGCTGACACTTATGAGGAGCTGCACTGAGCTCTGAAATGCTGGAATGAAAACTTGCTTAATGCAAACAAGTACATCATTCAAACAGAGCTGTCCTGAGAGTGAGCAGAAAGGCCCTTTCTGTGTGAAACCAGATGATTAAGCAAGGCGTTTTAAAGGGGTGGGACGGCCCACTGCCAGCCACAATAACTGCTGGGAATGTTGGCACTCCAAAACTTCACATTCCAAACAATTGACTCACAAGTGCCACCTTATGGAAAGAGTGGAGAACACATGTGCATGTGCTTAATGGCCACTTTAAGTATACACACACACAGTGTGTGCTTATACAGTGCGACCTCTACAGGGACGGTCCTGCCTGGAGCAACTCAGGGTTAAGGGTCTTGCTCAGGTGCTAGAGGTGGGATTTGAACCTGGTCCATAGGTCCATGGCATGTGGCCCACCACTAGACCACCACCACCAACACACACAAATCTAACAAAGATATTTTAAATGTAAAAACTGAAAATAGAACCTTTACTTGCGATACATTTAAGAAAGCAAAAACCCTTCCCATATTAAGAAGTTTAAGCAGGCCTTCTTGTATTGGTGTGCCTGCTCACTCCAGTATCTGAATAGGATTTGACTGTGTGTATGTTTTGCAGGTGCGTGTGGTCCAGGGTAAGGAGCCAGCTCATCTGATGAGTCTGTTTGGTGGGAAACCCCTGGTGGTTTATAAGGGAGGCACTTCCAGAGATGGAGGCCAGACTGCACCTGCAGAAACACGGCTTTTCCAAGTGCGCTCCTGCTCAGCAGGAAGCACCCGGGCTGTCGAGGTCAGTACAGAGGGATGTGCATTTTGATCAGATTTGTTTTATTAGTGCCTTAAAAAATAAGTACATGGATATTAATTGCAAAAGAGAAAATCATTATCAGTGTATCATTAAAAAATTCTCTTAATGTTCAGAGATGATGAACGGAAATTTATTAAACAAATGAGAGAGAAATATTAATTAATTTAGAAAAACATGTAGTATTACATTTGCTTTCAGTAGTAAAGTGCATACATTCAGAAATGTTATTTTTAGCGAGCGGTGGCTTTCTCCTTGCAACCCTGCCATGCACACCACTGATGTTCAGTGTTCTCCTGATTGTTGACTCTGGAACATTAATATTTGCCACTGAAAGAGAGCTTGAGTTTTGTAGAAGTTACCCCGGTTACCTTTGTGATTTAACAGATACTTTAATCTGGGGGAGATCTTTGTTGATTGACCTCTCCAGGGAGGGAAACAATGGTCTTAAAGGTCCTCTGTTCAAACACAATCTGTCTGACTGCGGATGGGTGGAGGCCAAATTCATAAGAGATGGTTTTGTAACCTTTTCGAGACTCAGGGGCATCAGTAACTCTTAGAACAGTAACACTTCCACAAGCATTTGTTATTAAATGCTAGTTTTGTTACTCAGAGTCTCATTTCTCTATTTGGCTTCCTTTGAACTACTTTTAGGTCCTTCAAGACTAAACGTAAATAGACCTTATGCAGAAATATGAAAATTCTAAAGGGTTTACAAACTTTCAGGATGAACCTTAAGATGAGTTATTGAACCATAAGTAACCATTCGCTTAATTTTGGATAAAATTGCTAATGTGACAAACTTTTGCTGTTTTTTTTTTATTTGTTCATTTGACATTGCGCTCTTATTGTCCAAAAGTCACAGGGTTTTGGGAAAGTGTTCTTGGCTATCTTATCAGAGAACAGGATATAGTGTGTAAATATTTGTATGGGAGCAAGCAAGCCTCCGATATGAGGGCAATCATACTTCAAACTGAAGTTTTAAATGAACTTCTAATTCTAGCCTATCGTAGGCCAGAAAACAACTTGATGTGATCTGAAGTGCCTCTTGTTAGAGTTTGCGATTACCCTTTCTTTAATCCTCTTCAGATTGATGCAGTGGCTTCTAATCTGAACTCCAATGATGTCTTTGTCCTGGTGACCCCAACTGGCTCCTTCATGTGGATGGGAGTTGGGTCTAGTGACTCAGAGAAACAGGGGGCGCAAGAGCTGTGCAACATTCTCGGGGTGTCTACTGCCCCGATCCCAGAGGGAGGAGAGAGTGGTAAGTAGGAACGCAGGTCTAAAAAGAAAATCCTGTGGCAAGTGTCGGTACACTCTACTGTTGATTTCAGTCAGGGGTTTTTACATGAGTGCATCTTTGGAAAGAGTGGGTAGAATGCACACCTGTGTAAAAATGGGCTGCAAATTTATACACTGTTATTTTTGGTCTCTTATTTCAATACCAGACCAGTAGTAATACAATCCTGACATATTTTGTATCTTTTGTGGTAAGAGCAGAGCATTTCGCAGTGCCTTAAGATAATATAGGGGTTTTAAAGCAGATTTCACATTGAGCACGAGCTGTCATTTATTTGTGTTTCATTTGTAATGATCAATGTGATATTCATAGGCCGATAAGTATATTATTGATTCATGTGCAGATGATTTCTGGGCGGCTCTTGGAGGAAAGACAGAGTACCGCACCTCCACCAGACTGAAGGATAAGATGGACACTCACCCACCAAGACTTTTTGCCTGCTCCAACAAAACCGGACGCTTCATTGTGAGTGTTTCCTCATTTCTGTGTGATGTTCTAGCTGGAGCTGCTTTTCAGGATCTGTAATGTGAATAATTACCAATAGGATCTTTATTTTAATCCAGTATGAATCTAAAGGTATATAAAGGTAACAGTAATAACCGTGGAGCGAGGTCAGCACCTGGTCTTCTATGATCATCTGGGACAATCCGGTTTGTGGTGTTTTAGACAGACCTTTAAGATCTTTGAGGTGTATTTTAAATCCAAATTATTCTTAAAAAAAAAAAATGTTAAAAAGTAAAAGATGATGCATTGGCTGCCTAATGTCAGAAAAGGTAGTGATGCATTTTTGTGGATGTGCAGATTGAGGAAGTACCTGGTGAGATGACTCAAGAGGACCTGGCCACAGATGATGTCATGATTTTGGACACCTGGGACCAGGTAACTGTTCAAATTAGCTTTTTTTTTCCTAAACTAAAAGGAGAAAAAACGAAGATGAATTAACCTTTAACATGTCAGAACGAACTTTGAGTGATCCGTCCTGGTAGACCATCTGAGAAAGCTGAACACACTGACTGAATATTAATTACTTGGAGTTTGTTTCTTAGTGATTTCATCAGGTTTTTTAGCCCGAAATAATTTCAAATGACTCAAGTAACCTCTACTTTGTTACTCGGCACAGACGAGCGCATCCATTGTCAGTCCGATGTGCTGAAGTCTCCTGTGGGGTTTGTAATTGCTGCGCTTGTGTGTTGCAGGTGTTTGTGTGGATCGGTAATGAGGCACACGAGGAGGAGAAAACAGAGGCAATGACTTCAGGTGAGACTCATTAAATTCTTCACTCATGTGCGATACGAGTAATGAACTCAGACATGTGCAGGAAGCACCTCATTATGCGTGTTTTTCAGTTTTACACCGTAAAGGATAAAAACAGCTTACGTTAATCTGCAGCATGAAAGGAAAGAAAAACATGTACCCCTGTCAATTAGTCATGCATTTACAGCAGTTATCCAAGTATTCATTAGGAGAGCGTTTGAGAGATAGAGATGTAATCACACACATTTATGGATGTTTAAATACAAATGTGCTGGAAATATTGAGTCATTCTATAATCATGGGATCGGGAAATAACCTATAATGCATTTACTTATTCTTATTATATCTGCTTTTTTTTATCTCCTGGAAGTTTTGGAGGTAATCGTGATAAGTAGGCGTTTCCTGTAAAAATAACCAGCATTTATTTTGGGCAAGCTTTCAAATAATCCCTCCCATGCATGAGATCAGTAGTACTGAAAGGCCAAGTCAAATTCCCCAAAGGGCAATGTAAGGTATATTCCATACTGTTGAAAAGCAGTGATTCATCCCAGTGTCACATAATCTACAACAGGTGATGTCATTTTCTTTTCTTAGATGGCCTTTAGTCTCTTCCTTTTCATAGTCTAAGTTAAATAGCTAGGTCAAGAGCAGATTAATTGATGCTGCAGTGTTTTTCCTCCATCACAGATTATATTTAAATGCAGGGAAAAGCAAATAGACATATCAGACTTAAAAAAATATTGTACATATCATATTTAAACTTACCATTCACATTTACCATAATACTCTAATATAACGATTTTCCAACCTTTCTTTATTCCAGACAATTAAACAGGGTGTTGTTAATGACATCACTTAGAAATTAATATATAATTGAACTCTATTTTGATTGGCTACCCTGTAATGTGTCTCTCGTTAAAAAAGCAAAAATATCTTTTACTGTGAATGGGTGTGGCTACAAGTAGGTTGGGTAGGTGCTCTTCTTGATGTAAAAAAAAAAAAAAAAAACAACTCAAAACAATTATTTTGCAGTTTGATGCCATATGCAAACTGCGTGGAGTAGGGAGTAGACTGTAGTCTTTAACAGTGTTATTAAACTAATGTTTTCAAAAAAAGCAAGAAATTGAGATTACCAGGTTGTGGCCCCTTCTTCATTAAGATTCTATTTTTATAACTATTAATAATAATAACAATTTAAAGCTACTTTAAGCAGCGGATCATCTTTTTATACCATGAACAGTGAGGTCTGGGCTTTTATTTGGCGTAAAGGCCTTAATTGTTCAAATTCAGGTGCTATTGATCGTCGGATATGAGCAGAAACTGAAACTGTTTCCTGTCCTTCAGCTGCCCGCTACATCGAGACAGACCCGGCACAGCGTGACCCACGCACACCCATCGTGAAGATCAAGCAGGGCTTTGAGCCTCCCACTTTCACTGGCTGGTTCCTGGGCTGGGACCACGATTATTGGAGCTCCGACCCTCTGGAACGGGCCTTGGCTAATCTGGAGCTGTGAACCTTCACTTCTGATGCTGCCCGCTAACCCCACTGCCTTAGTGATGGTGTTAGAAGTTGCCCTTTTCCATTTAAATAGTCCGAACTATTGATGGATCAATGCAAAAAGGCAACTTCTACTCCGACAGCCTTACTTGCCCTAGTCGCCAAAGCAAACACAGCAATGCAATTTCCCTCCACTTCTGTTAAAGCAACATTTTAAGATGTAGTTTTGAGCTTTTAAATAGAATTTAATTTACATTTTTGTAGCAAACATGCAAAAAAAAAAAAGTTTTAAACTGTATGATTTGGAGGGAAAAGCATCTGCATTCACAAATGCAGGCCAGTGTTTTCGCTTTTGGACCACAGAGATGGAGAAGCAGAAAGCTGGGTCTGCTCAGCTATTCTGAGTTGCATTTGTGAATACAGACCTTACCCTTTAAACAAAGGAGGTCAGTTCAGCTCCAGAAAGTAAAACTCCTGTCCACGGTTTCATTCCAACTGCATGGCTTCTGGAATTAACCCAAAGCTGCAGGAGGTTTCACTTCCTGGACCTGAGTTTTCCACCAAAAGCCAAGCAATTACTGTGCAAAAAACTGATTTATTTAATGTCCCATTCCGCAATCACACCTCACAATATTTTAGACTGTTAATGTTTAGAAGGCTAATTTTATTGTACTGAAAACCTCCCAGACTCAGCAATTTCTGACTCTGATTTTACTAACGTTGGGCAGCCTTGTTCCTGCACGTTTGCATTAAGGTAGTTTGTCTTTTTTTTTTTTTTTTTCTCTCTGAGCTGATTCTGTGACCAACATTAAGGGCTTTCAACAGCAACACTAGCTGCACTAGTGAAACGCATTTGCACTTGTTTTATCGGCTCATTTAAGGTTCATTTTTATGTATTTGAAGCCATTTCTCATTTTCTAGTGCCTCAATAGCCATTCTCAATACAACACACTCTGCATGTACTTCTGTGTTCTCCACTATGTTGCTAATCCAACTGAATTACAACAATTCCAACCCAATGCTGAGCAGTTCTTCTTATGTGATGGTAGAGGGTGCTACAGGTCTTTCTGTATTTTAACCAGTGAGAATACATAAGGATTTTTTTTCCATTGAGAAGGGCTTTAAGGGGCTCAAGTCTTGAATAAACTCAAAATTCACTAAAAATTCAGGCACAATATTTAAAAAAATAATTAAATAAAAATTCGCCTTTGAAAATGGATTCAATTACTTAAACTTCTTTTCAATCCATTACAGTTCACAATAAGGCATCTTTCATTATCTTGGATCTGGATTAGGCAGACGTGAAAGGTTCTGAGAGGATATTTGGGGATTTTTAAAGACCAGACCCTTTAAAAAACACATGATCTACAATACTGTGCATAGATCTTGAGCCACTCTTCATTTCTCCATATTTTGCTTCCAGAGCCAGACCTCTTGTATGTTTCGTGTTGTTCAGGAGCATTTCTCCAGGCTTTTTGAAGGACAATGTTTTCAGTACAGTCTCTGTACCTGAGCAGTTTGATTGGTTTTTGTTGGTTAAGTGATCTACGTCTGAACCTTCAAGCAGAACAAAGCATCTAACTTTAGACATGAAGCAGTGAAGAAACAGGTGCAGATGATCCCAGATGATCGGTTTACTGCTGAGGCACTGAGTGGTTAGAACCTCTTTATTTAGCACCTTATTTTATTAGGCACCTTGAAGCCTGTTGCACTTAAACATGTCCATTTCTTTAATCAATATGACAGTTGCATAAAATTGTTTTGTACAAGGCGATTCCCTTAAAGAAATGAGTGACTTGCAGAAGTGCAGTAGATCAAGGGGATATTGATAATAAAGTCAGGTTGCTAGATAACATAAACCTGAAATCGAAAACCCTCCAATAGGAACGTCCTCTAGCTATGGCCCTGGGACGGTATGACGTCTGTCCTCTAAGAGCTTTAATAGTGATACTACAAATGCTTTCTGGTGTGTAAACAAGTAGACATAAAACAAACCCACAGCCTTCCAACCAAAATCAGGATGCTCCCTGAGCACTATTCAGAATATGTGTTTCATCTGTTTATAACAGTCAGTATGGAGTGAACAGACCACAGGCTTCCAGGTAAGAATTTAGTTTGATCTACATTTTGAGGATTACAGACAAACTGCAGTACATTTCAGTAGCATGAGAGGAATGCCAAAAAAATAAAAATACAATTTTGTCAAATCTGTTAATATAAATGCCATAATAGAAATGGATACCTGAAGTCCGAAAAGAAAGGACAAGCCTGGACAGTGAGTGAAGCGTTAAACAAGAAGCTAAACAAAATCCAAATCACAAAAGCATTCATATGATATGGATAAGCATCACACCTTCACTTCATGGTCCCTAACATCCACTCTTTAAAATCATGCACGTTTGGTGACCTACAAACCGAATCTAACAAAACAGCATTGATATTAGAGGTGGGAAACGCCACAGAGGTGGTGATACGATTTAATCACAACATAATATTACTCTTGATTCTTCCGCTTGAAAGCAGAAGCCACATTATTCAGACTCCTTCTAACTCACTTTCCCATTTCCTCTGCACCGCATGAGAACAAGGCCATTGCGTGGACAACCAATGTTATCAGAAATGTATAAACCAAAAAAAAAAAGTGGAATTATGAAATCTCTAGTATCAATACTTGGCACTGTTGTATTAATATTGGAAAATATTGTGACACTGTTTTTTCTTTGATGAAATCTTTAAAGAGGTAATAGCTTATCTTTTCTATACAATATTGCATTTTTAACAACTTGTAAATTAGCCATGGAGAGTATGTATCTGACCAAAGTTGTAACAGTTGATTTGAAAAATGTTAGATAAAAAAATAAAAATAAAATCTTAAATTCATATTAATACTTAAAAAAAAATCTGCAAGATGCCTTAAGTATAAATCAAAAAGCATAATCCTGCATTTTATGTAGACTGATTATATCTTAAGGCTTTATAAGGACAGGCCTTTGTAACAGCTTTTTCAGAGAGAAATAGGCACGCAGAGATCAGTGGCGATATAACGCTAGACATTATGCAAGTTCCACTTTATGTGGGTTCTTACAGACACAAGCACAAGGGGATAAACACATGACAGGTACAATCACATGCAAAGAAAACGAAAAAGGGAATTAACAGAGAACACACACACGCACGCACGCACGCACAATCCAACAGGCCATCAGCAGCTTTTACAGATTGTTGATTTAGATATGGTTATCCATCAGTGTATTCAAAGTTGCATGTTTTCTTCCTAAATGGTTCTTGTACTGAATGTTGAGAAATAATTCTGAAAATAAATTTAATGTGCTAGAATGGTTCTATCTAGAAGTGAGGAGGTTAAAAACTTTAAAAAGGTTACAGGAAGCACCTACTGAAAGCTTCATAAAGGATATGAAGGCCATAGGTGGTTAACCCATACTTTTTGATGGATGCCACAGAAGAACCACCTTTGGTTCCATAAAGAATTCATTCTGATGAAGAGGTTTAATGTGAAGAACTTTTTAAATATTTGAAGAACATTCACATTCACCATTTTAACGATTCCTCGTACAATATTTGCATGATCATGAAACCTTAAAAAAGGCTCTACACATGAGAACATCTTGTTTACCTCAAATAGTTGTAGGAGCTATCCACTGAAAGTTTCTTTAGGGAACCAAAAGTTTTTTCACATGGCATTGTGCAAGGAATCTTTTCTGGCAAAGATAAATTTGAGAGTGAAAGGTTCTGTGGGGCTGGATCAGGTGGTCATGGGATTGAATCCCACACCAGCAGGTACCTCTGTGCAAAGTTCCATCCTGAATACTGCTCCCTGGGTGCTGGATATAGCAGCCCCCTGCTGCACGGTGTGCATGGGTTAAATGCAGAAGATGCATTTCATTGTGGTTCACTATGTGCTCTGCTGTGCACTCACGTTGAAAAAAGTTAATTTTACTTATGCTCTTTCACTTCACTTCTGACTGAACTTCAGCAATAAATGTGTGATCATGTGACTGAATGTATAAATTTGTGATGCTTAAAAAACATTGTACGTTATCATAATCATGTAAATCATCAATGGCTTGTTAAGCAGACTTTGTTGCATAAGAATCAAATTATTCAGTTCTCAGGGTCTGCATGAGCATTCTTATGCTGAGAACTGCTGCGTGAGAGTGTGTGTGTGTGTGTGTGTGTGTAAGGTAACAGCTCAGCATTTCAAAAAGCTCTGCAACATGTCAATAGGCAGGGGGAAGATGATGGTGGAGTTTTTCTCAGCAGCGATAGTGTTGAGGGTCTGCAGGTAGCGCAGCTGCAGAGCAGACGGAGACTCAGCGATCACCAGAGAGGCTTCCTTCAGAGCACGAGAGGCGTTCATCTCACCCTCAGCGGCAATCACCTAAAGAGAGAAAGAGAGAGAGAGACAGACACACACACAGGGCATATTATTTTGGAGTACTAAGGGTGTAAATTTGATTTGATTCAATTATGATTCTTCAGGAAACTGAAGCTCAAACTGTCATGGCATCTGAAATCTCACTACCCTTCAATTCAAGTTTCAGTAGATTTTAAGAAGCTCTGTATGACTGGAGGAACTCCAATTACCAATTTTTACCCACCAATTTATATCATGATTTTCTCCAAAAATTAATGTGACAACTTCTATTAAATTCAGAAAAGCCTGCAAAAATTCTTTACCTCTGAAATACTTTAGTTGAAAAGTTTAGCAGTATGAGTTAAGAATTTCAAAAATGATAAAGCCATTAGCCCCCAAAAGGGCTCATTTTCGCTTTAATTAGGTAAAAACTTTTACTGAACATCCAAAAAAACCCATTTGTAGCATTGTTTTGATACAGTTGCTGAAGGATTTACAATATTTTTACCCAAATATAGAATCTTGGTGGGGGAAATGCTCTATGTTCATTATTTTGTTTTACATGCAAGTAAAATAAGCAAATGATTAAATTAGTTAGCAAAATTAGCAAATTATTATAGTAGCAAATTAGCAAACTAGTAAATCTACCCTTCTACTCTTGCAGTTGTGGCCTAATGTTTCGGGTCTAGGCCCCAGGATTGGAAGGCCATAGGTTCAAATCCCAGACCTGTAGGTTGCCCTAAGGCATCCTTAAATAGCTGCACCCTGCTGCACAGCATGTGTGGGTAAAAAGCAGAGGCTGCATTTCGTTGTTGCACTGGGTGCTGCGTTTCACAATGAGTCAATTTAGCTTTATTGCTTTGTTCAGTCTAGAAACAGAACAATTAAAGACAAAGATTTGAAAATTTGCAGCATGTGTTTCTCTAATAATATGGATTTGAACTCCACCTTAGCTCTGGCCTCCCTGGCTGCCTCAGCTTCAGCAGCCATGGCTCTCTGGAGTTGCACAGGCAGTTTAACATCCTTAATTTCCACTCGCTCCACCTTAATGCCCCAGTCATCAGTTGCTTCGTCCAAGGTGCTCTGGCAGAGGAGAGGGGAAGAGAAAGAAGAAGAAAAAAAAAAAAAAAAAAAAGATGCTCAGTTAAGCTATTTATCAGGCATTTAAACCAAGGACCAGCACCTTCAATAATAATGACAGAGCTCAGAAATCCTGTTTACCTAAAAGGCTTTTAACCTAAAAGAATTGACAAGGCATCACTGCACTACAATCCATTACCATTTCCTCTTGTAATTACAGTATCTCCATACTTTGACGTACTCCCTGCTCTAACACACCTGATTTATTATCACTAATTACTAAGAAGTAACTATAAAACNAGACCAAAGAGGAGGTTTATGGACGTGGTGAGAGAGGACATGCAGGTGTTCGGGTTGAAGCAGGAAGATGCAAAAGACAGGAAGAAATGGAGACAGTTGATCCGCTGTGGCGACCCCTAAACTGGAGCAGCCGAAAGAAAAAGAAGAAGACTAAGAAGTAACTATAAAACGCAAAACACAATAAGTTCTCTAAGGACCAGGGTGGGCAGCCTCTGCTACAGTACAAATTTAATAAAGTGAATCTGAAGTGCGTTTTTATGAGGAACTATAGAACACACCTGCATACTATGTGCAATCTCTTCACGGTCAGACAGTATCTCTGCCAGGTTCTTTGTTCCCAGCACGTTCCTCAAGGTGGTCTGAGCCAACAAGCGGGTGGCAGCATCGGCGTTGGTGATGTTGGCCACAGCCAGGGTAGCGTTCTGCACCCGATAATACACCACACCATCCACGCTTACTGTCACAGAATCTTTTGTCAGGACCTGGAGTCAAAACATTTTTAAATTTAATAAAATATTACTAAGGAACTTTCAGTTTAGATGGTCTATATTTGGCTCCATCCATGACCCTACTCTGGACAAGCAGCTAAGAAAATGAGTGAGCAATCCATTTTCCACATTCTCCCTAAAGTCAACATGTGTTGATTGTGAAATCTACCAGATTTGGTTTGGTAGATCTGATGGCTCTGCAGCTACATGTAGCAAGCCAGGTCACAGTGAACTTCAGCTGGAGCACAGGTAAAAAGATGTTTCACTGCAGAAGCTGAGCTTAACTGGGAAGAAAGCCAAGAGTTTTTTTGCATAAGCTTGCCTCAGCTGAGAGCTGGGTGACTCTAGCATGCCAGGAGATCTCAGGAATGTTGCCACCGCTGTTGAGGAAGTTAAAGGGGAACCAATCTGGATAACGTTTCCCTTCATGACTGGTTCTGGTGGATGAAGTTGAGTTAGACTGCTGTGAGAGCCTGGAGGCAATTCATCACAATCAGCAGAGTTTTCTCCTCATCAGATCTGTCTGAGTTTGTTTGTGTATTTTGTTTGCTACTGATCTTAATGGTTAATCATCCTGTAACTTGAGAAAGGCATGAAATGAATATTATACTTTAAACAGTTTTTATATTTAATGTTTATCATTTAAGGTTTTTAAATAGATATAAGAAATAAACACATGTTTTTTAACAGTGATGTTGGCCCTTCAAGTAACACCTATATAGTGATTGCTTTTTCTGCTCGTCTACACTAGGCTTGGTTTGCAGAGATCAGTTCAAAGCCAGATAAACCCACAGCAGTGTGGATGAATGTGCAAGTGTGTATGAGTTTGTAAAGTATAAATATAAGTCTTACCTCCTGAGGGGGGATGTCGAAGGTGATAGTGCGCATATCCACATTAATAAAGCTGTCTGTGCAGGGCAGTATGAAGAAAAGACCTACAGGGTTATCACACCACAACAACCATGCATGTACAAGCACACGCACACGCACGCACAATCAACCACAAGAAAAACAGAAAAAAGTGAGCTCATTAATAATTCAAACTAATATATACAACTGTGAGAAATAGCAGCTTATGCAGATTGTAATGTGCTTTTTCAAGTTTATTACAGTAAATGGAGGCATCTATTATTACATGAATACCTGCTGCACATTACCCACAAACCTGAATTCAGTTACTGTTGGCTAAGGCTCTTCATGTCTCATGTAAATCCCCTTACCACCTTCAGAACACCTCCAATTTTCAAAACAATTTTGATGAATGTCTTCTCAAGGGTATTGCTGCACTTAAAAGCATCAAATATGAAGTGAGCGGAGGTCTTTTGAAAAAACAAGAGCAAATGATTCTTACTGACATCTGGCAAAATCCAAACAGAATAAAAATCCGCAAACCTTGGTGATCTGAACTAATAGATATAAAAAGGAATCATATTTTCTGTGTGGTTTTGTCCATTTAGGTTGAAATGGTCTTGAAGTTGAAAAGCCCAATGATGTGAAATAATAATAATGGATGATTCCCTCAAAAGCATAAAAGCATGATGTGTGTTAAAATGTAGGGAGTACAGTAGAAAGTCATCAAAAAAAAAAAAAAAAATACTGAAGTTAAGAACAGATACCGGAGAGCAGATACCTGCAGTATTGTAACAAAGTATTTGAATCTCAGGTAAATTCAACAATTTATTTAATAACTATTAAAAACTTAGTTACTATATAGAACTATTATAAAATAATATGCGTGTTATGTTATGAGCATAAGCAGCTGAGGTGTGGGAATACAAACATGCTCTGGTTTTAAGGGGTAAAGTATGAATTAAACTAATTTTAGTAAACACTGTTGTACACATTATGTTCAGCTCTTCTAAGACACAGATAAAGTCTGCTTAAGCCCAGTTGCCCCCCAGCCTGAAACTGAAACAATTACTAAAGCATCCCACATGTTGAGCACATTGCCTGTAATGGCTAATCTAGTGGTGGCTGTGGTTCTTTTCCTGGACCTAATAAGGTCCTAAGCATTGCATCTCCACTCCCCCAGCTCAGGATGACCCGAGACCAGATTCAGCAACATATGAATAACCACCACTGTCTTCACTGCTCTTGTAGCACTGGAATGGTAAAATAGAACAGCGCTGTCATACATATTTACAAACATGTTTTCTTTTTTACATCTGCAAGGACAAAAAGAGTTATGTCCACCGAGAGCTGCTTATACAAGGATGATGTCTGAAGTCTCCTAAGATTTACAAGCATATATGCCTATAATCTGCATGGTACGAATGCCTGTTCTCATTCAAACTACACCTCCAAAACCCTCACTCCTGAATAAAGAATCAAAGGCTTGGATTGATATTGCTTGCCAAAGTAAAGCTTGGTAGGATGTGATAGGGAAGGCAAGCAGGTCAGATGAGGCGATTGCTGGCTCTGGAGAGTCCTCTTTTCAATGTTTACACCATACTTTTCCTGTAGTTTCAAAAGAAAACTGGGATGCCTGCCAAACAGCAGATGGGATCTGTTACCCTTCTGTGGGCCAATTCAGCAAATAGTGGAAAGTTCTCAACTATGTTTGGGGGAAAAGGGGTGGTATTTTTAATTGTTTGTATGAAGTTCAGCACACGCCTAGAACCCTGTTTAGGGTAAGCGGCCCAGAAAATGAACTGATGAGAGTGTGTATGCAAGCAAAAAAACTAAACGCTCATTTCTCCATAGGTGAGTGAGTATCTTACCACTAGACCACCACCACTCATTCCACCTATGAGTAAACCATGACATGGGCCAAGAGCAAATGATGAACATCAGATAAAAACTGCTCACTGGTTTTGAGGTCACCACTTGCTTTCTGAACATCAGTAACTTGTTCTAATGTTAGCCGTGTCCTTCAACGCTCCAATCCTGATGGAAGTTCCCTGGAACACTCCAGGGTCACATTCCAACATTAAGGTCACTGTGGAAGACCAAATATAAACTAGAGATAAGTTACAACAGATCTGCCAAAATGCAGCTTAGAGTTTGGATGTCAAATCAAGGCTAGTTGAGAGCTCATGTAACTCTTGTGGTTTAAAACACAAAACAACACAAAAATCAGAAGCCTAGGATTCTAAAACCACCAAGTCAAGCTCATCCATTAATGGTTAGGGATCTAAGGATGCACTTGTATCTATCTATAGCTGTTCTGATTTGGTCTGTACCGGAGCAGAAAGTGACATATTAGCCCTACTCAGGATGAAGTTAACATTTTCACTTGCACACAGAAATCTTCATAGTACATTGACCTGATTATGACCAAGTAAGTGGAGATCCATCCCGCACGATACATCACAGCTCCATGGCAACAGAGCCAAAAGATCATGAAGACGAACATCAATTACGCTGCCTGATCCATTAAGCGAATTAGATGGCTGCAGTTAGAAACAGACAGGCTGCAGAAGACTGAGAAATCTCATGCTGCATTCAGATGTATATACGGACCATCGTGGTGTAAGAGCGTTAAGAACCACTTGCGTGTGGGGCATCAACAAGCCAACCTTTTACATTGAATGAAAACAACTGTTTCAGAACTCCATCTGTTCAGAAATGCCCACTTTACAGATGTCTTATTCATTCCAGGGCCACTGAACACTGGGATTTTGGTGCCAACACAAGATAGACAACAGTCCAAGTTCTGCTATTGTTCTTTGCATCCGATTTAATCTTTGCACTTTAAAACTCTACAACTGCAAAGAGAGCTGCTGAATGTAGGCCAGCAAAAATGGGAAAGGAGGAGGACCGGCATTGTTTGAACTCTCCACCATGCAGCTGTTTACACAGACCACCGATGGAGCCATAAACAAGTGGGTGTTTCCTGTAAAGTTAGACAAGTAGCTTTACAAAGAAACATGTTGAAAAACAAAACAGATCTGACCACAAATGCTAAGAGCAACATGTTCGTGATCACTGTGCAGTCTAATGTGGTTTCATTTCCAAACTGCCTGCAGTACATGCTTCATCTTTCACACCCTGCATTCTTACACCATGTGAACACTGCAGCTGAGTAGTTACGCAAATTCTCTTAAAAAAAGTGACAGCTGACTGTAAGTGATTCACTGGGCCAGTCAAATGCTAAAAAATGAAATGTGAACTTAAGTGCACCTCAAGACAGCAACTTTGCTGATGAGATCACTATATAAAACAAAGTGAATCTACAGTTAAGAGGTCTTGCGAATAACAGTTGATCAAATAATACTGTTGTGATGTTTCATGATTCATAATATTGAAACACACAAACATTATATGCTATTTTATGTTCATTTCTGAATTAAAGAATACGCTTCATTCGTTCATTCATTATCTCAACCATTCTTTTTAATAGGTCACGGGTGGTGCTGGTGATAATCCCAGTGCACAGAGGGGTGAACGGCGAAGAAACAGATAAAAAGGTACAGTGCAGAATCATTTTTGGTTCATCAAAATACAGATAGTATACATTTACTTTGAAAAGATGCTTCTTGGGTTCTAATTTTGTACCTTAAGTAGGTTCCCCCCCCCCAGATGAAAGGGGCACATTCGTACCCTTTCTTTTCATGTAAAACTACTTTTTTTAAAAATCAGAACACTAAAATGGAAAGCTGGGATTTGGTGCTGGAGGCAGTCCAGTGGTATAAAGAGGAATTATGCACTCAAGGCAAACCCTGGAGGCTACCGCCTCAATGATGCTAGAAACATCAACCCAGAACATTTGTTAGAAAATCTTTCCTACCTGGTCCTTTGGCTCCTCCTCGCAAAATGCGACCCAGGCGAAAGATAATAGCCCGTTCATATTCCTTCACTATCTATAGAAATGGAAAAAGAGTTTGAATTCCTGCCATATTATGATGCATACTGGCAAGTTATTTCACTCTAACGGATGCAGTGAGCAGCTCTTCATTTCTTAAATAGCCATGTCGGAAGACACATCCTGTCGTTAAATATTTTACAGAAGGATCACATTTTTCCAAGGTATTGGGGCTACAGCTGTGTAGCTTTAAGAAAAATTTATCAGTGAAGGCAATCAGAAGAAAGGCTTCAGTTCGCTAAGGAGTATTGGAGGTTGGAGTGCAGCAATAAGAAAGGTCATGTGGACTAATGATTCCAGATTTGCCCTGTTCCAGAGTGATGGGTGCATGAGGGTAAGAAAAGAGGGGGATGAAGTGATGCACCCATCATACCTAATGCCTACAAAGCAAGTCTATGGGGACAGTGTGATCATCTGGGGTTGCTCCAGTTGCCCAGGTCTAGTTTCAGCAGCATTATGCACAACAAAATATAGTCCGTAAAATAAAGTTAATAAAATATTATCCCTGACGGGTACAATTCCAGGATTAATTGTGCTCCACTTGTAAAAGGGTGGTTCAGGACGTATGAGACATTTTAACACATGGATTGGCCACTACAGAGTCCAGACCCAAACCACAATGAGACTCTTTGGGATGGGCTGGAGAAAACATCAGGCTGTGGTCTGATTCCCCCCATTATCAATACAAGACACTGGGGGGGGGAAATAATGCTGTGGATGGAAAGAAATGTTGCAAAATTGCAAAAGCATATCGAAATGTTACCGCAGCGAATTTTTGTCATAATCAAAACTATGGTCTTATGAAATATTAAAGTTGCTGACTTTTGCCCAGGCAGTGTACATTAGACGTGCTAATATTCCCCATTTCATGAACAGATGAAAAGTACTCAGTAATAATGGAAATTCGCAGCATATAGCATTACTGTATGCGTGCTTCCCTTTCCACACCCACCATGTTCAATCATCGGCTTGCTCGGACAGGAAATATGGTGCTTATCTATTAACAAATCCACAACAGTGCTTGAGAGGAACTCACAACCAATTTCCCACTGGTACAATTTCCCTTTGGTACATTTCCTATTAGATTAGAATCTGTCAGGTAGCCTGTGTTCCGGCTAAATGAAGAATGAACATTGTGAGTCTCCGGGACTGGACCAGTGAACTCAGATCGTGCAGGTAAATCAAAGATGAGATTGATATTTTCCTAACAATTTAAGGAGGGAGGGAAAAAAAAAAAAAAAAAAAAAAACAACAACACGTCTCAGGACGCAGACTGCAGTGAGAAAGAGATGCTAATTTAGCTCTTTACATAGAGTTACCCCCTCCCCCAATCCTCTTCTCCTGAAGGATGCAACATGATGCCCCGTTTTGACCAATAATGTGGTTTCTGTGAAAGGTGAGGTAAACACTGCTTGGCTGAATGGTAACCAATTGGGATACTGGGATGTTAATAAAGCAAAAAAATATTCACCTTGGAATAAAAACAAAAACATCTCAAAGTACAATTTCCCTGTTTAAAAATTCACATTGATTCTAATGTATTTATGAAGCATATTTTTGTATTTGTACATTCGGAGATGCTGTTTTATGCAAATGTGTTTTAGCTGATGCAATGGTTTGGAGACGAGACAAATTTCCCCGCAGGACAACAAGGTATACTTTAAGTCTGAGGCTTGAGTTAGTGTGGTTCTATTAATTTGATGCCATTTAACGCCAAAAAACTTTATTTTTCTGCCTTATATCTTTACTATAGGATTGCTTAGGGTCACGTTATTGCCTTAATATAATTTTCCAATAGACTTCAGGTTGCGAGGCAGCCTATAAGACTCGGTCGTGGCTAATTTAATGATGACAATAAAATAAAATTAGCACAGCCTGAACAAAGCCATATGGGTACACCACTCTGGGGACTGAGAGGACAAGAATATCATAAGTGATGTTACAGCATTTCAATGCTGCTGTAAAGACACTTAAATCTGCAGCAGGAATCTTTTTTTTCCCCACTTTTAATGTAATATTTAAAGAAGATTTTTTTTTCTACTGATGATGAAATGAAAGAGACAACCGTGATCAAATAATAAATGGACACCTGATAAGGCAGTGACCGTGTACATACAAGTAACTACAGCCGTTTGAATTAGAGTCAACATTTACTGTTCAATCCCTGCGATGGGTTGGCGACCTGTCCAGGGTGCGTCCCCCGTCCTTCGCCCTGTGTGAGCTGGGATGGACTCCAGCACCCCCCTGCGACCCCGTTTGGGACAAGCGGCAGAAAATGATTGATTGATTGATTGACTGTTCAAAAACATTTTGAGACACAAAATCAAAAACACGTATCCCAGTTACCTTGATGCACATCCATATGGAGAGCGGCAGAGTGAGAAGGGTCAGCAGAATGGAGAACAGCACCAGTAACCAGCCACACAAACCAATGTCGCTGTCAGTGCTTTCCATATCTAAAAGAAAATCAAAGTAAATACACAGAAAGACATTATTGTTGGGATTTGCCACAACTGTGAACATCAAAATGGAGAGATTTTCATAGCCGTTCGCATTTAACAGGGAAGTAGAACAATCTCAAAGGACTCTGGAAGCATTTCCTTTTAAATTTAATTCTAAATAAATAAATAAATAAAACCCATTATACACATTTATATAAAACATGAGATGGCATTAAAACAAAGGTTTTTAATATAAGGATAAATTATGTGCATTGTCAAAGGCCAAAAATCTGATGAAAGGTTTTTAGCCCGAAGACAGCACCCTGTTAACATCGCTCTAAAGAGGAACTTGCGGCATCTCCTGGGATCACCTACACTACTGCAGTAGGTCCTTCTCAGCTTCAGCAGTCTTCTAATCAATTTGTGCCAATTATTTTATTTTCATAATCACTGGATGTCAAAATTCTAACTGCAATTAAAATCTGATTAGATGATCAGCCCTACTGCTTAATTTGCAATATTGCCCATTAAAACTGCACTGTAACATCGCTGTGAACATCATGAGCAACCAGAAGAGGTTATGAGTGAGTCTCTGTGAGTGTTATAATGATCAACGTAGATCATTTTAATGTAAGCCATTGGTGACCCATACTGGCATGGTACCAATACCAGCATACGGTCACCGAAAAAGGGACGCCTAGAAAGGTTTCTAGGACATGAAAGAACATGCTATGGTTGTTAGTTGCTTCTGGTTTATACAGACAGTTGCAGTTTCTTGGCATATAATGCAAATTGTACTAAATTCGAGAAAATATAAAACATGAACTGAACTAAGATCATAAATCTCATTGCACATTTTACCAATATTTGGGGAATGTGAGCGGGTACATCCACAAACTGCTCTCTAAACCCAATTTAAGAATGAATCCATATGTTTTTTATTCATATCTGTCAACGCAAAGATTTATTTATTCAGTTTACTTTCATTTCATCCCATGATGGAGCGGTCAGTGGTACAGTGCCTTTGCTGAAAGCATTACACGGGCTCCTGCCTGAGTACATCGGTCACTTTTGGATGAAAAGAAAACAAACAGCATGCTTTGTAGAAGATATCTGGAGAAACAAACCACTCACCTGGGTCATTTTTTTTCATCTGTTTATGGTGTGTGATTAAGGTGAGTTTGATTGTTAGTTATGTGTCCTCGTTAGTTTCCGTTCCAGAAATGTGGATCATTTGATAGTTTTAGTGAGTTATTAGTCTGCAGCTTCCACTGGCATGTTACTGCGTTGCGGTGCTGGATGACATCTGTGGCACGTCTTTGTAAAGATGGGATTTGAATGCTGATATATATGTTACAAGCACCTGATCCCTAATTCGGAATTTTAAGTGGAATTTTAAGCTGAAATTTAAGTGTACAGCAGCAAAAAATACTTGGCTGATGCAATTAATACTTGCTATTTTGGAAGCAAATATAAGAATACTTCACGAATAGCTTTTCTTAACTACTAAAGCATCCATTTTTCCGAATCGGTGCATCCATCAAAATAAAATAGTTGAAAATACATGCCACTCTTAAGAAGCCACAAAAAAAAAAAAACTATTATGATAAATCCAGTTAATAAAGTTGGACAAGATGTCCAGTAAAGGCCTGCTATATCACTAATCTCCAAGAAAAAAAAAAAATTAAAAAAAAATAAAAAAGCATGCCATCTAAATGCCCAGCACAAGCCTTAAAAGCCAAACTTTTCTATCAAGCCATCTTGTACCTTCAGTCTCAGCCACTGTAAAACTGCTTTCATCTAAAGAGAGACGCCACAGTGAGAAATATAAGGGACATCTGCAAACATTTAAGCTGAGTCTTCTCAGGCCTTTGCCAAGATTAGCTACTCTGCAGCTCATCAGAGGCAGCAGACCAACGATCCTGAAAACGCAAAGGATGGACAGCATGTCCCATTTGAAAGGATGGTCAAAACACTCTTAAAGAAATACAGGGCTGGTTTTTAATTACGTTAGAAAATCATATAATCTGGTCTGTTTTCTTGTTTGGTTCTGTCATCAGCTTTTTCTCTGATCATCCTGCAGACAAACAGCTGACGGTTCGTGCTTGTTTGTGTTGGTCTGGTTTACAGACTGTACCAAGACAAACCAATAAAAGTTGATCAAAAACAGCACTAATACATTGCAAAGTTTAAATAACCGAGGTTTTGGAGGAGTCCGCGCCTAAAGCCACGCTCCGTCCTCCTTAACAACTTAATTTCATTTTTTCTTCTCTCTGTTTATCAGTTCATCCTGTCAGTTCTATTTAAAAAAGGGAAACGGTCCGGTCTTCCGGCTCCTTCAGACACACAGTCTTTCCTTGCGATACAACCGTATGTTGAAGAAAGGCACTGTTCTGATTTACACCACGTCAGAACAAGGATCATTTTACACATGCAGTTATTGTTATTATTGTATTTAAGATGATGTGAACATATTCAGATTACATTCATATTAATAATCACCAACCAAATACTAATACAAAGAATACTCATCAAATAAACCATCATACATGGAAAGGGGGGGAAAGGTACATATTTCCTGTATTTATTGCTTTTATCTTTTATTACTATTACTGATATTATTAGCAATTTTGTGTGGGTGTGTATATATACACACACACACACACACACACACACACACACACACACACACACACACAATATATAAGAGAGAGAGATGTTCCTTATTATTAACGTTTATATATACAGATTTATCATCATTATTACTGTAGCTTTGTTTTTGAATCCACAGGAATCAAACGCAGAAGCTACTGTCAATCGCTAGGCCACGCCCACATATAAAGCCCTCCGCCACGCCCAGAAAGAGAAAGAGAAAGAGAAACAGCAGAGAAACCCCGACAGCAGAGCTCCGAACCAGATGCGCTGGACCCAGAGCCCCGAACCAGAGAAAACAACATGAGCTGGACACCAGCATCTGGAGTTTAGTGCACTAAGAGTGAGGGGAGAGTGAGAGTGTGAATGAGAGGATGAGAGGATGAGAGGATGAGGGGAGGGGGAGGGGGAGGGGGAGGGAGAAGAGTTAAGATACGCAGTTGAGTCCTACCGGGCGGCCGTTCTCTCTTGCTCTTCTCCTTCATGGCGCGGCTTTCTGCTACGTCCTCCATCTCTCCAGAGAAACTTGACACTCTACACACACACACACACGAGCACAACTCCTCCTTTAGGGGCTCCGGGGGGCGGCCACTCCCACCCTGTATGTAAACAACGATGCCGGATAGAACCTGAGTGGCGCCCTCTGCTGCGGCGGAGGACACACTGCAGCCTGGAAGAGCAGCACGAAATGAAATGAAATGAAATGAAATGAAATGAAATGAAATGAAATGAAATGAAATGAAAGTGTACGTTTTACATTTTTAGTCCTGCACCGGATCCAGCAAACACACTTGCCTGGTTGAGATGGATGGATGGAAGTTTGATATAGCACTTTATTGAAAATTCCAATGAATTCATATGTCAGTATCTAAATAAGTTCATGAATGGTATTTTGTGTTGATTGGAACCACGAGGTTGTGATGTCTCCAGCTGTTTTGTTTACTATTCAAAACCACCAGTGAACATAAACATGGTTTTTGCCTTTTATGTTGATAATTGTAAAATACAGGTTTTTAATGTTTTCTTTAGACATTGGTCTAATATTTAGATTTCTTTGGACATCCTTAGATTTAAGTTAAAATCATATATCAAAATTATTGCAAAACAGTCATGAAAGTATTCATGACCTGTTGGTTTATTCTTTTTTTCTGAGATTTTATCATATTAATACACTAAATTATGTTAATCGTTAACCTATATGGCAAAATAGGGGCAGCGGTGGCCTAGTGATTAGGGAGTTGCCCCCGCATCGGAAGATTGTGGGTTTGATTCCCTCACAAGTAGGTTGCCCTGAGGTACCCCTGAGCAAGGTACCGTCCCCGTCACTGCTCCCCGGGCACTTTCAATAGCTGCCCACTGCTGCACGGTGTTTGTGTGCATGGGTTAAAAGCAGAGGTCCGGGCAGCGGTGGCCTAGCGGTTAGGGCGTTAGCCGCATGATCGGAGGATCGGGGGTTCAAACCCCTTTCCAATAGGTTGCCCTGAGGTACCCTTGAGCAAGGTACCGTCCCCATCACTGCTCCCCGGGCGCTTTCAATAGCTGCCCACTGCTGCACGGGTTTGAGTGTGCATGGGTTAAATGCAGAGGTCCAATTTCGTTGTGGTTCATGTGTGCTGTGCCGTGACCTCGCAATGACAAGGGTTGTCACTTTCACTTTTTCACTTTTTCACTTTCAAAAGTGAATGTGACTATTTGTCATTGTGAACACAATTTAATGCATTCTCTGCATTTAACACACACCAAGCAGCAGTGAGCAGCCGTATCAGGTGTCTGGGGAGCAGTGATGGGGATGGTAGCTTGCTAAAGGGTACCTTAGAGCAAGTTACTGATCTGGGATTTTAAGTGAAAGTGAAGTGAAAGTGACTGTCACCATTGTGAAACACAACACAGCACACAGTGAGACACTGATAAATGAACAGAATGAGAGAGAGTGAAGATTGGATGATGTGAGGAAAGTGAACTAAGAAGTGCAGCAAATAAGCAAGATGTAGAATAAGGGCAGCTATGAAGAGAATGAAGAATGCAAAGCTGTTTGTCTAGATGACATACCTGTGAAAGCATGGAGGTGTTTAGGAGAGATGGCAGTGGAGTTTCTGACCAGCTATGCTATACTAGCTGGAGACGGTGATGCTGACAAAAAGACAGGAGGCGGAGCTGGAGGTGTCAGAGTTAAAGATGCTGAGATTTTCACTGGGTGTGACGAGGATGGACAGGATTAGAAATTAGTATATTAGAGGGACAGCTCAGTTTAGACGTTTTGGAGACAAAGTTAGAGAAGCAAGGTTGCGTTGGTTTGTACTTGTCCGGAGGAGAGACGAGGATTATATTGGGAGGAGGATATTGAAGATGGAGCTGCCAGGAAGGAGGAGAAGAGGAAGACCAAAGAGGAGGTTTATGGATGTTGTGAGAGAGGACATGCGGGTGGTTGGTTTCAGTGTATAAGATGCAGAAGACCCGCTGTGGCGACCCCTAAATGGGAGCAGCCGAAAGAAGATTTGTGTTGTAAACCTCATGATCTCTGGTACCTACTGTAAACAAATCTGAATTACTCCACAATTAACCATCAACCACAATTAACATCCAACCCACTCTGAACGACTTTGTTAACATCTCATACTATTATATATTATAATAGCAGCTGAGTAGTTGGGTTTAACCTTTGTATGTTGTGAAGCCATGATAGTAAGGAATTGAAGTGCAGGGCTTTATTAATCCTTCATTGTGCTTTTAGAGGTTAAGCTTAAACGTCTTCTTCTGAACAAATTCCTAATCTTGTTCACAAGTCTTTTGCCAGCACCATGCTACATCTATAACCTGTCCAATTACACACTCAGGAGGCTGTAAAGCATTTGGCTTACTGTAGCTGTGAAGCTCACATTGGGCTCCTCATTTCTAAGAGCATAATTTCACACACACTGTTGGCAGGTGAGAAGAAGAGGGTGGTGGAGTGGGGATGCAGACCTGGCGCGATGCTCCTGTCTGCGTGGTCAAAGTGACCGAGGCTTAGGGTGGCCTACAGGCAGCCATAACTCTCCCGGCCTTGCTTTTTCCGGGCGGCGTTCCAGAAAGCCCCTCTGCCCATCCCTGCCATTTCCTAGAGGTGCGATTATCCTGAGAAAGTAAGGAGAACGAGTGCACTGCACGCTGGAGTGGGCTGGGACTCCATGCTGGCTAATCCTCTTTTAATTAGGCTAAGGAGAGGGGATATGGGACCCCCTTGGCTTAGTCACAGCACATTGACAAAGCATCAAGCTGGGACAAGTGCACATCGCTGGCTGGCAGCAGCCAGTTAAGGCCTATCTCCAGCCTCTCAAGCGTGAAAAAATGCTCTGCTTTTACCCAGTGGCCCCCACCAATCTGACCTTTTCCTTCAGAGCAAAAGATCTTTCCTCCATCCCGTGCGGCCACAATGGATATGTTACAGAAGATGGGTTCTTTCTCTTGTTCACTCTGGCTCGCTCTCTTTCTTCGATCCCACCTTCATTCTTTTTTTTCTATCAACAAGACCTCTTCTCTTTGTGTCTCACTGGTTGGAAAAAGAGAAACACTGAGTGAATGACAATTCTGCTCACTCAGTATGGCAGAACAAGCAAATGAGTAACCCCAAAGAAACACTGCTGTAGATCTACATATTCCTCACTAACCAGGTCCATTTGTTCTGCTTTTTTGATAGTGATATACTGTCACTCAATGTCTCTAAGGTGCGGTTTTTGGAGATGCTTAACATTTTACAAAAAAACCTCCTCAGTTGTCAATAACAACAAAGAGATCCAAGAACAAAAATCCAAGGTACACATCAGCACCCTCAATGCAGCCAAATCCTCCTGGGAATCCTGATCCTAAATCTGGAAGGCAAAGCAAACTACAGTAACAAAGACAGGACAGAAGAGGGCTGTATTGCTCCTCAAACAGACTATGACTAGGCCACATACTGAAGAAGGCCTTGTCCCTGCTAGGCCTGTTGCAGCTCAGTCTGGGCCACCTGTTTCCTCAACAAAAATACAAAGGTGCCACATATGCAGATATGATCATCAAAGTTGTTTAATTACAGGATTTTACTGATGAGCCATGGCTCCATTGCTTGGTACAATATATTATTTTTTATCTCCTGTATCCTCAAAACTCCACACCATCATGAGGCTGGTGGAATTAGATATGGATTTGGCATTTATGCAGCAAAATGTGATGTGGTAATATCTCAGCCACATTCAGTATTTTGCTATAGCTATAAATATTATATTTTAATGAGGTTTTTACTGTCATTATTTAATCAGCAATGATAAATCAACACCTAAAAAGCTAAGTGGAGTTTACTGCTACTTTGTAGCATTTTCGATCTCGCTTCCTCAGAGGATCACAATATTAGACAGTGCTAAACGTTCAGTGATAAAATGGCTCTGATTAAAAAGAGCATTTGCAGTGTACAGTTCTGAACACATTCATAATGAAGTCCATTGAAACCACTCATTACAATGAAATGTGTTATTTACATATTATACAAACTGATTTAAATATAATTTTATGTACAGATAGATAATAGCATTATATGTACACACACACACACACACATAGTTTGTGTGTATATATATTGTTATGCTGTAAACAAAGAATCCTTTCAACAATGGAAGTGTTAATCATTTATTTTCATCAATCAACAAAATGCAGTGAATGACCAAAAGAGAATCTAAATCAAATCAATATTTGCCGTGACCACCCTTTGCCTTCAAAACAGCATCAATGCTTCTAGGTACACTTGCACACAGTTATTGAAGGAACTCGGCTGGTCGGTTGTTCCAAACATGACTGTGTTTCAACCTCCGTGTGACACTGATGATCATCAGCACTGTTGGGTAAAGTTGGTTGATCATACACCGACTATAATCCTACAGAATCCAGGACTTGAACTGATGCTGGTTTGAAGGCAAAAGGTAGTAACACCAAATATTGATTTGATTGAGATTTTTCTTTTGTTCGCTCACTTTGTATTTTGTAAATTGATAAAAATAAACAATCATTATTTATATTTCTGAAAGCATTCTTTGTTTACAGAATTTTTTACACCTGCCTAAAACATTTGCACAGCACTGTATATATATATATATATATATATATATATATATATATATATGTAATGTGTGTGTGTGTGAAAGAGATGCAAATTCTTCCACTAAATTTAGGCTATTCTGAATACCCAGATGATCCTTCCAGTCCGGATCATGGCCATGCATTGGTTACACACCTTACAGGCGTGCAGTTGCTGTGCTGGCATTAACCAGACACCTCGGTTTGCCATTCTAATTATTTGTGTGCATGCATGGCACTGGTGGTGGGGTTGTCTTGTTGTGCTGGTTCCTGCAGGTGAGATGCTGAAAGACACTCTGCATTCCGACCCATCTCCCCCAGTGAAATGAGTTCTCTGTCAGAGACGGAGCATCCAGGGCCCACACAGCTCCTCTCCCCTGAGCTGCCGTACATAAAACATAAAAGGCCAGTCTATATGAAAAATGCACAGAGCTGTGGGATTATAATGCGCTTTGATACTTTCTGCTGCTGTCAAGCAGAGAGAGAGAGAGAGAGAGAGAGAGAGAGAGGGAGGCCTGCCTCTGGATAGGATTCCCTCTTCCACTAGAACGGTTTTGATGGCAGGCCTGGATGACTGCCTGTGCAAACATTTACTCGCAGTGCACCACCATTCTCCGATCGCATTACAAAGATTGATTGTTCGCTCACTAGCACACCTACTGCTGTTTCATTGGCCAGTATGAAATCAAACACAGGCTTTGAAACAGGGGAATAAGAAAAGTGAGGGAATTGCTATGCACAGGGGACAGGCGAGGTGGCAATAAAGCGTAAAGGACGGCAAGGACACACATCTTCAACAAACTTCCGTCTTTTGGGCCCCTCGTGCTGGGGATGGGTGTGCAGTGATGCGAATGTATATAATGCTGAAAAGAGAGAGTTTGACGGAGGGCGAACCCCTATTAGAGCTGCAGAGATCTTGTCAGTCCACTACCAAGATACACGCACAGCCTCTGGGTAAGCCAATCCAAGCAGACGTAGCTCCAGCTGCAAGGTGACCCAGAGCTTTTACCCCAGGCTTTTCCAGCCCACTTCACCAGCCACATCCAATCAGGCCTGCGCTCCTAATATAAGGGAGAAAAGATCGGACTGAAAGACATCTTTGATTTTTCCATCAATATCTGAGTGGGGGGAAATTAATGTCAGCTAAATAAGAAGGGGGTGCAGTGTGGAGAGTGTCCAGCTTCCTCGAGAGGGTGCTGATGAGGGGCACTGACCCCATGGAGGAAGGTTCAGTACACAAGGAGGGACTACTCAGTTAATACTCTCCCCTCCCCTCTGCTCCATTAACACCTGCACAACACATCATTACAACAGATGGGAGAAGACTGCATTAATCCAAGTAAAAAAAACAGGTATAGATCATTCTTGGTCTCATCTATCTATCTATCTATCTACTTCCATCTATCTATCTATCTATCTATCTACTTATGTGAATGTTTGGACACACCTTGTATAATCATGTGTTTTATAGATTTTCTTAATGAAAATTAATGATCTGCGCACATATGAAATGCACAGGCTAAATTTTATTTTGGTAGGTAGAATTAAGCAGACTAACATATATTATGCATGAACATGAGGGAGAAGTGTAATTCTGGGTATTCATTTCACTTTAAAATCAATCAAAATGAATTTGAAATACAGATGCCCACATGGCCAATTGCCGCCTGTCTGCATGGTAATATTTATTTTTGTGATATTTTTGTGATATTTAAGTGATTCTTAAACAGTGATTCTTACTTTAGATTATCTGTCTATCTATCTATCTATCTATCTATCTATCTATCTATCTATCTATCTATCTATCTATGTAGATTACTCCAACACTACCACCCACACACATAGAATTTGGTGCTGCTGCACTCTTATGGAAGCATTGCTTTCTCTCCTCTCGCTGCACGAACATGTCGTTAGCATTTAGATAGGCGCGAGCAGCAGAAAGGCCTGGGTAATAGGCTTTTCCCATTGCTCTGCTCCAATCAGCTGAAGAGAGGAGGATTAAATCAAAAGAACAACAATGATGAGAGAGATAGAGACGAGAGAATGAGAGAGAGAGGGAGAGGGAGCGAGAGGGATGGAGCATTACGCTTGATCAGCTATGAGCTCATTAAGTGAGGCCTTGACAGAACTGATGTTAGAGGTGATTGGAGATTATCACATTTAGGGAATACTTCATCCTCTTACCACACATCCACCTACCCCTCCTTTCCTCTCTCTTCTTTTGCCACTGTCCCTCGCTTTCCTATCTCGGCTCTCTTTCTCACCATTTCATCCAGGTCAGCTGGCGTGGGCTGTGAGCGTCCTGTGGGAGAAGGCTGGGGAGATAGCATCAGTCTGCTTGATCTTCTAATTCTGCTTCATTTAAACCTCATCAACTCTCTTCCACTGGACCGGGAAGGCGAAGTGGTTAGAAATAGCCTGGCGCTCTTTTTAACCTCACTACTTTTAAGGCTGGGGATCTGATATTATACCTTCACACGCCCAACACCACCTCCTGGGCTACGCTATATACACACACACACACACACACACACACACAGACGCCACCTCTCCAACACATCACAACCTGGCAACTTAACAGAATGGAAAAAAGGTTACTAACCCCATAACTTCAAATTGCAGCCCTCAAATACACACATGCACAAATTTTGGTATGCCCTCTGCTATTGATGCAGAAAATGAGATTACTGTATGTAAATGACTAGGATAATAGAGTCCATGCCTCTGGCCCCCTGTTGTAAAGGGGGGATTTCTCTGCTGCTCATTGTTAGTAGTTTAGCGGAGTGTTCTTGTCTGCACAAGCCCATGTAATAGGGATGTCATATGTTGTCTTTTACTTTGTCTCTCTCTTCCTCATCTGCCTTGTCTGTCCCCAGGAGACATAGATGGGGATTCTGCTCTTTTTCTCCCATCCTCCTTTAGCCCAGACGCATAAGGTGGATGATGATCGCCTTGCAAAAGCCATACGGTGATGGGACACGCTTAGTGCATTTTTAATGACATAATCCCACTGCTAATCAGAGTTTAAGGGATGTGAACGTTACGAGATCCTTTCGCCTGTGCTGAGCGAGACAGAACAGGTGTCCAGGGGTTGGGTAAGCACAGTCAAGAGCAAGGTTTTTTTTTTTAATGCACACATGAGAAAAAGCCTGACCTTCCTTCAAGCTTATTTCTTCAACTGACTCTATACTCTTAAATTCAATTGTGTTTTCCAGCATTCTTGGTTCCCTAAAGAAGGTTTCAGTTGGTTATTCTTGAGTGAAAGTGAGAGGAAGACAGAGAAAGAGAGAGCAAATAGAGAGAAGGGAGATTGCATGACTATCGATAAAACCAATAAAGACAAATAAACAACACAGTCAGAAGTGCATGAACAAACTAGTTAGTTGGGAATTGCAAAGATTCAGACTTTGAAAAAAAACTTAAACTACTACAAGAAATCAATCAAAGATTAAAGTTCGGAAATGGCCATCCTCACACTTGAAAATGATTGGAAAATGGGTGGATCTTCAACATGCCATTCATGCAAGGCAGCCAACTATATGTAATCAGCAAAAACAATGAGTGGATGTTTTTGAGTGGCCAGGAAAAAAGGAAAAGAGAAAGACCAAAGAGGAGGTTTATGGATGAGGTGAGAGAAGACATGCAGGTTGTTTAAGGAGGAAGATGCAGAGGAAAGGAAGAAATGGAAACGGACACATCTTACTGTATTGTTGAAACGAGCAGACGAAAGAAGAAGAGGAAGAAAAACAATAAGTGAAACAATCGAATCAAGCAGAAAAAGGTCATTAGCTGGTTTCAGGAAACGTTTGAAAGCCAAAAAGAAGGGTTGTATGAAGCTCCAATCATTAGATTTTCCCCCAATATGCTATATTCACCAAATAATTATCATGAAAAATATATATTTTGACAAAGGGTGAGCGCAAGGATCTTCAGTTTTTGTTAAATCTGTATTAAATAAAAATAAAGGAGCTAAAAAGATTTAATGAGAGCAATGTTAAAAAGAAACCCCAGTTTGCTCCTTAAAGGTTTTAGTCCTTTAATGAACTAGTTTAGTTATTGAGATTGTGGGAATGAAGAACTTTATATATATAGAACATCCACTTGATGCAAAGTTTCATACCTGATAAAGGTTGTTTATTAGCTCAGCTTATACTAACATTTAGGAGACTTTATTTTTAGGAGTAAAAGAGATTTTCAATGGAGGGACTGGTAAGAGGAGAGGCAAAGTTTAAAACACTTCTTTCTTCTTCTTCCTTCGGCTGTTCCCGTTTATTCCTCCTTCAAACCGACCACCTTCATGTCCTCTCTCACCATGTCCATGAGGCAAAAAACATTCTTTATAGTGGCACCATAGAAGAACATCTTTTGGTGTACTAAAGCAACTGAATGGTTGGTTCTTTAAGGAAACGCTTCTAAATGACATTTATTTTGTGCAAGGGTAAGGAACCTCCACATAATTTAAAGGTGGTATTCCAGCTAAAGGTTTTGCTTTCAGACTGTTATGTGTAAGCTAGGAAGCATTTAGGACCGTTTATTTTTAAGAGTCTAGCACAGAACTCCAGACACCTGGAGGTAAACAGTCAAAGGCAATAAAAGCAAATTTACTCCTCCCAAACAAGCTTTTATATGCAACACCTGAATTTCAGTTACACGGGGCACTGCATTGCAGGAAAAAAAACAATAACACACACAGACAGACAGACAGACACACACACACACACACACAAAGAAGGAAAGTGGAGGCGAGGAGCAGGAGGAAGACATATCGCACTGTACGCTCAAGTATGCATTATCCAAATATGGGAGTCAGTGTAGGGCAAGAGAAAATAGTTGCATATAGGTATGAAAAAATATGGAGGAATGTGTACCTGTGCATGTGTGTGTGGAACAACCGCTGTGGCAGAGAAAGTACTCCAGTGCTCTGCTAGAGCACTTCCATCATAGGAGGGTTTTTTCAGCGGCCCAGCGTCTCTGTCTCTGCTCTGCTCCCAGGCCCTCTGCTGCTATTGATCTATGGCCGCTGCGCGGCACTGGGAGTGATAAATCAGAGTAATGCGGCCGGGCTCATGATGGGTGCTGTGTGCACACAGAAGAGATGGATCTGTGGGAGATGCTTACTGCTGGATTTTCAGCACTGGAGCTGTCCAGAGCACACACTCCTGAGCTCTACATACAGCAGTGTGTTTGTGTTTGTATATGTGTGGGGGGCAAGGGAGGAAGGTGGGGTAAGGAAGGAGGAAGTGTTGAGGATGTGATTTGATTAGAATCAGTAAACACTGATTAAGGCCTCCAACAATGCACACTCTGGCCAGGACTAGCACATGTATGAGAGAGAGAGAGGAGCTAAGTATAATTCCTAATCATTACACAAATACTAATGTTATTTTAGTTCTATATTACTACACATATTGATAATAATAATAATAATAATAATAATATCTTATATTACATGACAATATGAATTCAACATGAATTCAAAAACTTTGGTCTAAGAAAACAAAACAACAAAAATAGTAATGATTATAAATATATATATATATATATATATATATATATATATATATATATATAAGTATATATATATATATATATATATATATATATATATATATATATATATAAATTTACCAGGAGACTGCAGTGAATGTAGGAAAAGCTTAATTTTGTGGGTTTGTATTCACGTTTCCCATTATTGTCTTACTGAAAGAGTGACCCAAGAACCACTTTAAGCTTTTTGACAGAGGCAATCAGATTTTAATTTTAAATCATTTTGTGATTTTTCCCTTTTCTGCATCAAATCCACAAAAAAGTTAAGTTTTCTCAATTTTCCCAATTAATCATAACATACCATGACATTGCTATTCCAGTTTTCACCAAGAGTGCCAGTAATTATGAATAATAAGGATTATTGTGTAGGTATTAAATTAATTTAAGTACCTTTGTGCAAATTGGGTAATGTGGGTCTTGGTTTAGCCTCATACAATTCAATTAGACAGAAAAAAAATGCACATCACAGTATAGGTGCGGAAATGCAATCCAGCCTGAAGTGTGAGTCGGTACTGAAGGTGCTGCCCAAAGCCCAGCTGGCACAGTAGGGCAGCGTGGGCTGTGTGAATATATGGCATGAGTGTGGGATTTGCAGTGCGGCATGCGTTTGCCGGTTTAACTGCAGTTTCAGTATGTTTCATCAGAGTATAAGTGCTGCGGCAGGTGGGAGGCAGTCTGAACACTGCTTAGTGTTTTTGTTTACTTTAGTTTACACACTTATTTGTTGCTTGTTGCATGTCTTGAGCCGGATGCCTCAAAGCCATTTTCAATGGATCAGACAGAAGCACCATGTTGTGTTACAAAAGAGCATGTGCCGGTGCAAAAGAGCAATCGAAGGAAGTTTTTTTTTTCTCTCTTTTGGCAAGTGATGTAACTTTTCAGGCCAGGTTGAGCTGCCCAAGGCAGAAATCTCTGGAGCTGCCTTTAAACCTCTGCATTTTCACTCACTCTCTGGTTCTACTGAGCTCTTTCAATGCTTCAAGACAAAAACTTTATTTGTGGAAGAGCGTGTGAAATTAAGGCCTGGATTTCTCCTCAAAAGGGGCGCTTAGTTTTACATCTGCTCATTGTATCAGCATTATTTTGTGAGGTTCAAAGCCTTAGTAACTTTAGACGATAGTTAAAAAGAGCACAGAATGAGTGATATTGGGAAGAGACTATGCTCTCTCACACTGTGTGGTTGTTTTCAGTCATACAGTCCTTAAAAATCAAAATCGTAAAGAAACTTCAGCCACTGTAACAGATTAAGGTTAGAATGCATCAGTAAGTACTGTATAACCGTACCATCTGAATGAGCGCTAATCACTAGCTCATCAAATAGCAGATTATTTCAGTTCAGCTCAGTTGGTCTGAGGCCTAGCTTGCAGGCCTTGTTTGTTTTTAAGCCACAGTTGAGCAAATCTCGCTGATCCTGCTTGGAAAAGTGCATTCAGGCTGTGTTTTTAAGTGGGTTCTAATCAGGGGAGGAGCGACAGGAGCTCATCCCACCGTTCCCCCTGCTTTATCCCCTCATTGTGTCCCACTCTCTTGCCTCTCCCTCCCGAGCATGCTAATTCCCTTTTGATGAGGCGTGCTAAATAAATCCTATTTCCATGCCTTTATTCCCCTCTGGCTCCTAAAGCGAAGATCAGGGCAGCAGATTTCAGGGCTTCTGCTGTTCGCCCACTCTTACAAAAGGGGCCCGTCTGCAGCCGCACCAGCTATCAGCACTCAATCTCATTAATACGCCGGCTCCTCCAGCCACACACATGCTGAATTGTTCCTCTACCTTTGCAGTGTTCTCAACTTCAATCCTGGAGGCTCACTGCTCTGAACAGCTTTCACTTATTCCTTGGGCCAGCATTTCAGATTCAGCTCAGGAAGGTTTAATTAAGATCTATAACAAGTCTATGGAAGCAATGCATGGTCCTCAGCGCTACAGTATGAACGTGTTACTGGTTAATTTCAGCATGCAATCATATCAGTATTTCTCTGTTAAACCTTTAGTTTATTTTAGAAAATAAAAATCAATACTAATTATATCAAATGCAGACATCCCATTGAGTTCAAATACTATCATTTTGTAGAGCCAGAGCATCAGATAATCCTCAGGATTTTTTTGCATTTCATATTGTTTTTCAGTACATCCATCCATCCATCCATCCATCCATCCATCCATCCATCTGATTAGCTGATGAGCTGCATGATGGGGCAGGGAACAGTTGAAACAGAGCTCTTCCAGACTAGAACTGAGAAACCTTGCCTGAGCCGGACTCAGGTACTCCAACGGGAGGGTAACTATCTCCGTCTCCGAGTGTGCCGGTGCGTCTGCATCTGCAGCAGGCTGGGTTATTAATGAGGAGCAGCTGGGACCAGCGCAGGTACACGCACAGCCAGACAAAGCCCAATCTATAACCGTGAAGTCATAAAAAACGAGCGGATGGAAATGAGCGAGAAAGGGAGGGTTTGAGGGGGGTTCCTTTCAGCAGAGTTGGACTCAGCTTTTTCCTATTGAGACCCAGGAGCAGAGCTACAAGTCAGCTGACACCAGCGCCACGTAAAGGGCCACTTAGCCAGCGGAGAGCAACCCGGACACTTCCCCGCAAGCCACAGAGGTCAGAGGTCAGCCCTTGAGAGGTGTAAGCACCACAGCTCTCGGGCTGACTTTTCCAGCCTGTGTGTGGCAGTCGGCCAATGGTGACAGCTGCAGGAGGACCAGGGACGTGTTCAGTCAAACTGAAGGGGGGCTTCTGAGTACCCATTCAACTCAACTGTCAGTATATCATAGCCAGACTCAGCAGCTACTGAAAAAGAGTGATATATTAGGTTTTAGGACAGCTGATTGTCATGTTTGCTTCCCAAACATTCACCTCTTATTAATTCTAGCAGCGACAGATGTTTTGTTTTTAGCTTGTTCTGGCCTTTGCTTTCGGGGTCCTCATGAGAGAAGGACATAATGTGGATGGCCTAACATGTATTTTACATATATTATACCCCCAAATATATTAGGAAATTTGACACAATAGGCTTAAAGCCAGTTGCCGTGTGTATTTGTAGAAATATCCTCCTCTTGTGTATTGCAGACATGACAGATGTTTTATTTGCTGGCTCTGCTTTTGGGGTCACAGTGAGAGAAGAATGCAAAGTGGACGGCATAAACAGATGCAGAGCTCACATCTAGGTCAAGCAGCTACTCTGACCACAGCACAAGTGTGGTCGTCATCTTATCCCAGGACACAACGGAGTGGACTTTCAGTCAACAGCACAACACCAGGCACTGGGAGAACCTTTGAGAAGTGCTGTAGATATAATGTAATGGAGTTGAATGTTAAAAGGAGGTTATTAAGATAGGTAGTTTGGGGGAGGGTGGGTGCTGGAGATGATGTCACATTTAGCAAAAGCTCATCTGTAGTACAGAGGCGTGGTGCAGGCTTATTCAGACACATGCTCCCAATTATCTGGCCTTCCTCATGTAAATGCCCTATAAATTATCCCCAGTGCTACAGGATTAGGTGCTCATAAAGGGAGTTAGCATCTCAATAAAGAGTCAGGTTTGCAGCTCCAGCAAATTAGCAGAGCAGAGGGAAGAGGTGGGGGAGAGAGTGTTTGTGTGTTTGTATGTAGGGGGACATTGTTTAAGTTGTGCAAAGAAGCCAGTAAGATGAGAAAGAGTGTTCAACGTGCATGAAGATGAGAAACAGGCAAAACATCCTTCAATATAGGGTGAGCACTCCAAGTTAAAGATCATTCTACTTATTAGAGAGTGCAATCAAACAGGCGTAAAAATAAAAACAAAATTATACAAACAAAATCTGTTGCTTGCCAGACCACTATTATAAAAAAGAAAATTGTCACTTTTGGGACCAAAACCTTGTATCTCCAGAGGAGTACCTTTACAGGAGAAGGAGACATATCCCTAACTTCACTAACGTTTTTAGACCATTTCTTTTGGTTAACAAATCATGATTTCCTCACACAATGTAAAGGTCAGATTTTAATGACTCAACATGTGTTTGTGTTTGAACAAACCTTGTAGCTGCAAAACTGCAAAAATAGATCAAAAACTAAATGTCTTGGCTGATCAGATAGTCACTGAATCTGATTTGTATCCAACATTTTGCATTCAGTTATGGGAACAACAGGCTTAAAGGAAATCATTACCAGAGTGCCACTTTTGGGATGGGATCCATGGCATTATGGGGCAGTGCATGGCAGGATATCTAACCTGGCTATAAGCAGAGAGCTAGCATCATGTGTGGGGTAAATACCATTAATTTCAGATCTAAATAGTCAGCTCTACTATTTCTGTGCGTCAAAGTCAGATTAATTCAACCTATAGTGTGCCTGAGAAATATCCAGCCAAGTGTGTTTATGAACAACACTCATTAAACAGCAACAAGCACAGGCCAAAGAGACCAAAGTCAAGCTCGTCAAACACATTTTCTTCCAGAGACAGACTGCTGAGCTGCTGTACATATACCCCTCTAACAAGTCATGATAGCATTATGCTGACTATGTTGTCATCCCAGACTTTCTGCAAAATGTGTAAAGTTAGTTAGTCTGCAATAGACCAGCTCATGAGGTTTCTAACATGTTTATTATGAAAATCTTCAAATGTATGTTACATTGCTGAAAACATAGTAGCAATTCTTTTGAGGCCTACTTATCCATTGCAGAATTAAAAAAGCAAAATGGCTTGAAAAACATATAACTCATAATTTTCATCTAATGTCACACTCATTACATCTGAGACCAAAACAAAGCTTTCTTTCATTGACCATCACAAATTTTAACCAAGGTTGTTAAGCCCAAATGTGGGATAGTTGTTGTAATTGGATACACTAGCTGATGAGTGATGAACTTCTACAGAATCTCAACAGAGAAGCAAAGCCCAGAGGAGGGGACAGTGGATTTAAGCTGTTGCACGTGTCTAAAAACATCTCAACTAATTTTCAGAAAGAGGATGGTAGTTAACATGACCTAATACTGTTAACTACCAGAAGTGGCCTAGTGGTTAGGGAGTTTGTACCAGGACCAGAAGGTCATGGGTTTGAATCCCAGACCAGTAGGTTGCCGGGAAGGGAGTCTCCAAAAGATAATTGCAGACCTTGCCCAAGTGGTGCTGAAACACTGCGACAAGCGCTGTTTAGGAATGTAAATATCTGTGTAATTCTTCTGTTGATGAAGATCTAAACATTTGTCTGATAGGAACAAGTTGCTCTCCTGGGCTCTGCTCTGGACTAAAAAATATGATTTACACATGCTCTAATTGAACATTTGATTATTTTTAATTAACACCCACAACTCAGAATAACACAGGACCTCTTTCATTGGTTTTCCTTTATGCAGACGTTAAACATGGGCTGCATCTGCTGGGTTTTCTTCTCTACATTTGCCAACACACACACACACACACACACACACACACACACACACACACACACGATTGCAGAATGAAGGAAAGGTGGAGGTGGATTAATTTTAAGACCATCTGTATTTAGAAGATCTGCTGTGCACAGATCAGGCATCAGATGGCGCTGTGCTGGAGGTGCCAGGAGGTAATGGGGACAGATCGGGTCGCATTACTCCCCATTATCTTCTAATTACTTGTGTGAGGAGCGCTGATCCTGGCGTTTGTGTAAGAGGAAGGCGCAGCCTGGATTACTCACGTTCAGTCCCTAGGGACAGCTGGGATTCAGCCAGGCTGGTGGGCTAAGATGAGATCTAAAAGAGAACAATCCCTCTCTCTTCCTCACTCTCTAATTTTATCCTGCACTGAATCACAGATCACATCAAATGTCTGTGATAGAGACCTGCTCTTTCTTTCTCTCTCTCTCTCTCTCTCTCTCTCTCTCTCTCTCTCTCTCTCACTCACTTGTACAGGTCATTTTGCTAATGCAATAAAATAATTATCATTTGGCAGCTCTATACACAGTGTATACAGATATATCTTAAAATGGATCCATGTCATTTTGTGTCAATAATCCACATTTTTGATAAACAAAAACAGTTTTTGCAGTGTTTGGTTCATTTCCCAAAAGTAAAAGATTGAAAAATAAAATCAATATTCAAACCCTTTACTCTGTACTTGGTTAAAGTCTCTTTGGCAGCAGGTACACCTTTCCTTTGGAAACTCTCCTGTTATTCTTGGTAGAATTATTCAAGCTCAACCAGGCTGGATGGGGAGTGTTGGGGCAAAGCCATAATCAGCTCTCTCTAAAGATGGATTGGATTTTATTTGGTTCCTATCCAGATTGTGAGCCAATACAGGACTTTCGTACAATTTTCCCAAAGCCACTCCTGTGTTTTCTTTGTGGTATGCTTTAAGTCTTTGTCTTGTTATGTAAACCTTCATCCCAGCCAGAGATTGTGGGCTTTTTTTTCCACTTATGATGATTTTTTTCCAGCATGCATCTTTCCCTCTATCCTGACTGGTTTGTCTGAGTTGCAGATAAACATTTATACAACTTGATGCTGCCCCCAGCATGTTTTGCTGCTGCTTCTCATTGTTGTTTGACATGCTCCCGGTGGGCTGTCGTGGTTTTAGCAAAGGACTTTCGTCCAGCTACTCTGCCATATATATCTGATTGTTGTGCTAATAGCTGTTATTTTGTAACATTCTCCACTGAGGAACTCTAGCTTTAGGTTTTACTGACCATTGGGTTCTTGGTTACCTGTTTAGTTATGGCCCTTCATCCCCGTCTACTCATTATGAGTGGGGAACCAAATTTAGAAAGTGGTTTTACATTTCTTCATTTGAGAATATGGAGGCTCCTTACTCCACCTACTCCATAGGTTTTTGTATCCTTCCTTGTATCCATGTCTTAACATAATCATCTTTCAAAGAAAAGAATGGCCCAGACAATCAACTGACTAGAATCCAATTGAAAATCTATAGAGAGTTCATAGACGAGGCCCTCAGAACCATGATTTGAAGACAGTTTGTTTGGAAGAATGGGCAAAAATCACACCTGAGCAATGCACACGACTAGATTATCGATATAGGTGGCGTCTTTAAGCTGTCATTACCAACAAAGGCTTTTTGACTAAGTATTAAATAAATGTCACTAAGCATGTTCCCTGTGGCATTTCACTTTACTACACATAATTTATGGACTTGTTTTGATTTCTTTATATGTGTCAATTACTTGGGTTTCAACCAACATCTGGTGTAAATTTCATGTCAATAGCCCCATTAGAAATCATGAGAATAATGAATAAGGAGTTTTCAATACTTATTTTCCTCGCTGTATGTGTCAAGTCAGTTTTATTTATATAGCACTGTTTACAACTGTTGTTGTCACAAAGCAGCTTTACCGAATCCGGGTCCGAGCCCCTAGTATGTAAGCTGAGGGATACAGAAGCAAGGAAAAACTCCCTAATACTAGAGGAGGAAACCTTGGGAGGAACCAAGACTCAAAAGGGGAACCCATCCTCCTCGACACTAGATAATATAGAAAGAAAAGAACAAGAAAGTACAACCTCTGCATTTAAGCTATGCACACAAACACCGTGCAGCAGTGGGCAGCTATTGAAAGCGCCCGGGGAGCAGTGACAGGGACGGTACCTTGGTCAAGGGTACCTCAGGGCAACCTACTTGTGAGGGAATCGAACCCACAATCTTCCATGCAGGGGCAACTCCACCGCTGCCCCAATGAGTTAATAAATTTACAAATTAGCTCCGGTAAAGTCTGTAATTGGAAGTTCCATCCATCCATTTTCTGCCGCTTGTCCCATACGGGGTCACGGGGGAGTGCTGGTGTCCAACCCAGCGCACACATGGCGAGGACGGACAGGTCGCCAGCCCATCGCAGGGAGGAGCGGGACGCGGACGGCACCTTGCTCAAGGGTACCTCAGGGCAACCCATTGGGAAGGGGTTCAAATCCCCGATCCTCCGATCATGTGGCCAACGCCCGAACCACTAGGCCACCACTGCCCACTAATTGGAAGTTCAATAAGCTAATAGTCCTAGTGCTGTTGAGTAAGTGGAGTTTTTGTTAGTCTTAATTATTGGCAGCAGCTCATGCAGATGATCCAGAATGTGTAACACCATGGTCCTAGAGGAAAGTTATTTTGTTCTCTGTGTTTATGGGTTAAATGACAATACAACATACTAGAATTGACTTGATATGTGATTACTGGATGAAACATGCAGCAACTGTTGCAATGAATGTTGTTTATGACAATTGTTCATCTTTGATGGACATCACATGATTTTTATGTTAAGGTTCATATTAATATTAACATTTTTTAATTTATTGTCTCTGCTGCTTATCCTGCAGTGTAGTTGATTATTATTGATTATATGAATCCAGATTGATTGTTTTTTATTACTTGATCACAATCTATGCACTCATTTAACTTTCATTGTGAAAAGTGAAAGTGAATATTCTTGTCATTGCGAGGTCACAGCACAGCACACAGTGAACCACAACAAAATTGAACCTCTGTATTTAACCCATGCAGCAGGGGGCAGCTATGAAAGCTGCCCAGGGAGCAGTGATGGGGATGGTACCTTGCTCAAGGGTACCTCAGGGCAACCTTCTGGCAAGGGGTTTGAACCCACAAACTACCCAATCCTGTGGCCAACTCCCTAACCAGTAGGCCACTGCTGCCCCTTTAAAAAAAAAGCTGTGATCAGTATGTATATTATTTACAAGGAGAGCTATTTGTGCTAAAATTATTACAAATAAAAAAATAATAATAATAATTAAAAAAGAAACCCACATCAATAGGATATATCAAATGCAAGTGTCTTTAGAGTTCATGTAATGTGTGCTGATTTTAACTGTGTGGGGTGCAATCCGTTACCACTTTCAGCTGTACCAAAAGGTAGATGGTTCAAGCCCACCCAGGCATCTTTGTGGGGCAGTGGTGGCCTAGTGTTAAGCGACTAGGCCCCAGCATCAGAAGGTCATGGGTTTGAATCCTGGACCAGTAGGTTTTTCTGAGGTAACCTTGAGCAAGGTACCGTCCCCACACTTCTTCCCTGTGCCGGATGTATGGCTGCCAACTGCTGCATGTGGTGTATGGGTAAAATGCAGAGAAAGAATGTCCTTCTGGTTCGCTGTGTGCTGTGCTGTGCGCTCACCATGACAAGTTGTCACGTTCACACTCATGTATGTGATTACTTACTTCCCAAAATAATCAGTGACAGCTCTAATTGGCTGTGATATGGGTTACATCAGGGGCACTCAACTGACAATGAATGCGACTGCTCATGTGAATTCAACTCAACTCTAGGCACATTGACATGTGAAAGGCCCTCAAGATTTTTTTCTATTGCCCTACACATACTCTGCTCACAAATGTGAAAGATGGAGAAATACCCTGGACAGGTTGCCAGTCCATTGCATCCCTACAATCACATTAAAAAATGTATATAAAAAATGCAGTTTTTTCACTGGAACTGTCATTAGGGTCAAATTTCTACAAACGCTCTCATTAATTATTTATAACAATGAGATTAATTTTGATTAATTATTTTGCTTGTTTGACAGCCCTTAAATAAATGTGTATAGTTAAGCAGTTACAATAATTAGAACGAGGAGGTGATAGAGGGCTCAAAACAGGAACATCTCTGCAGACTCTGTCGCATGCTAGCTGTTTCCTATATCTGGGCTTGCACTGTAAAAGACACGAAGGAGCATCTGAAGCATCCTCAGGATGAGGTGGCTCCTGGAGAGATGAGTAGTACTGCATGGGTCAGCGAGGTGGAGAGGGAGGGGAAAGGAGAAAAGGAGAGAGGACTGGAGAGAGAGGAGGCTTGAGGAATATGCAGAGTGTGGGTGTATGTGTGTGTGTGTGTGTGAGAGAGAGAGAGAGAGAGAGAGAGAGAGAGAGAGAGAGAGAGAGACAGAGAGAGACAGAGAGAGACAGACAGAGAGAGAGAACACTTGCCTTCCTCCCCCAGAGGAGGCTGCTCTCTGTTCAGAGCCATATGGCTAACCATGTGCTGACTCCCCTGTGGCTGCTCTTAAGCTCCACACACCCCCAAAACCTCCCCACTTCATTATCAGCATTTTGTTCTGTATCCTCTGTTTGTGCATATTAATATCCGTCAGACTCGGCTGGGCTCTGCCAAAGTCCTCAAAAACAGTTTCCTGGAGGAAAAAAATGAATGGATAAACAGTGCACAGTGCACAGTCATCTCCAGGCACCATTTGTAGGTTTATCCATAGAGATTGTGTTCGACTGACTAGACTTATGAGCGTGATCAGCTGCAGACATGCCAGAGATGAATTTCACCATCCAGAACATGCAAGAAGAAGCACACGCAGGGTTAATACAAGCTGTGCCTGTTCACAAAATTACCAGTGAATTTATCATGGCTGGACATAGGAATGTCACTATTACCAGACTGACTTCTTCTACTTTCGGTTGCACCCGTTTAGGGGTCACCACAGCAGATCATCCGTTTCCATTTCTTCCTGTTCTCTGCATCTTCCTCCTTCAAACTGACCACCTGCATGTCCTCTCTCACCACGTCCATAAACCTCTTTGGTCTTCCACTTTTCATCTTTCCTGGCAGCTCTATCTTCAACATTGTCCTCCCAATGTAATCCTCATCTCTCCTCTGGACATGTCCAAATCAACGCAACCTTACATCTCTGACTTTGTCTCCAAAACATCTAGCCTGAGCTGTCCCTCTGATATACTCATTTCTAAATTACTAGACTGACTGATTATTTTGAATGAACTGGCTTAGTGATTAGTTTATTATAAGTGTGATAAACCTGGTGAGCCGGGTTATACCGGTTTATTATGACCGGGATAAACCAGGTCATAATAAAGTCTTGCTCTATCCATGCTCTGCTCTGGAAAAGTGTTGTTTGTGAATTACAAAATGCCTTGCTTCTCCCCAGAACACAACGGTAGATGAACCGTCGTTTACTGTCATTAGTTGCTACTGTTTGCAGCTACTATATTAAAGCAATGCCAGGTATCTCTCAAACTGAACCAACATGTAGTCATAATGTAGTCCTGTATTATCAAAGGTTAATATTTTGTCCAATATAGTAGTGTAGTAAATGCAGTGTAGTCAAAAGGAATAACCTTCCAAATATTCATTTTATGCGAAGGCCAAAATTCTGGGCAATTTATTTATGACCTTGGTTAGTCTTATGATCAGATCCAAGCAACTCACACAGTCATTGCATTGGTCTCAGAAAGTAATCAGAGAGCTTATTTTAAAATTGAGCTGCATGGAGAATCTTCAGCATGTGAAAGTAAGACTAAGTCTATTAAGGCTAGCTATCTTAACTGAACTTTGGCATTATAGGCAGCAGCTGGCATAAGGAAGTAGCTAATTGTAGATAACCAGGACAAGCAGTTAAGATACTGGAAAGATGGATAGGTGGTGTGCTTGACAGACATAAAGATTTGTGAGTTTCATAAACCTTTTATTGCTTAATATGACAGTGACTCCAGACAATTTAATACAAAAAAACATGCAAAAAAAGAGATATGATGTATTATGTCTTTCATGTAAGCAGGTTAACGTTATGTGACTCACTTAAAAAGAAGGTGTTTACGCTCATCAGCAGTATAAACCACTGAAAGAAGATTTAAATACATCAGACCTGTCATTGTTCACAGTACTTTTCAACTAAACAAACCCAGGCTTGTAGTGTTGCAACCAACAAGCTTGTTAGAAGTTTCTCTCTAGATCAAAATGTCAGACTGTTTTTATCAAATCACTTTTGCTCATGTAGCACTCTAAGCTTGTTTTTGAAATCTTGTTGCTGTTTCAGAACCTTTCAAATAGACTTCAGTAGATATTTGCATTCGGTTCTTCTGTTAAAGAGGTTTACAGCGTAACAAAGTTTGTGAGGTAGTAGTGGCTACGAAGCTTGAAATAATGGATTTTGCTGCATTCAGCCCTATGGATCAAATCACCACTGACCAATACAATAAGAATTACACACGTGTGTGTGTGTGTGTGTGTGTGTGCGTGTGTGTGTTTGTGTGTATGCCCACTGCGTCTGGTTTCTGCCTCCAACTGACATGTAATAAAACATGCCGCTGCGTTGTTGATCAATCTCAGTGGCTCGCCGGCCGCACAGCGAAGGCATGTACATGCAAATGAGAATAGCTAAATGCCACTGAGGGGGTGGGAGAGGGAGGCAATCACTTCATCTGACAAACCACAGAGAGAGGGAGGGGGGGTTATGGAGAGAGAGGGCCGCGATAGAGTGATATAGGCAAAGGTGAGTGAACGGACAGAAGGACAGGCTGCTAACGAGCACATGTGCTTAATTACAGCCAGGTCTCATGGGATACATGGGCTAGTGGTGCATTCAGACCAGGAGAAGCAGTGCCACTGGGACACTGAGGCCTTTGTGCGCCGCTCCAGAGGCATGGATGAACTCTGCCACACAGGGGCAGCAGAAAGCTCCATCACAAAGACAAAAAGTGAAGCTCCTGTGTTTGCCTGAGAGAATATTCAGAGAGAGGGTTTGGGTTGTTTGTGCATTTCTGTGTTTTCTGTGTGTGTGCTTGCTTTGTGGGCCTTTGTGTGCCAGTGTGTGTCTGCTTTGTACCTCGAGGTCAGCCCAGGGACCATAAGGTCAGCTAAGCTTAACACGCCACGCAATCCGATATGTACACAAGCTAATGAAAGAGAGTAAAGTGTGAGAAAATAGAGTGAAAGGCGAGAGAAGAAAAAAGGGTGCAAAGAAAATGGACAGTCGTGGAGATCATGATGTAAAAGCTGATTAGCAACTCGGGGAATTGAAAGCAACTCCCTCCAATCCCCTTCGTACACACACACACACACACACACACACACACCCTCTGCTTCAGCAAATTCTCCTTCATTATGAGGAGTCATACATTTACTTGCCAGTCTATTCCCCTTCTCTTTGCATTTGTAAGCGGGTCCATAAGCACTTCATTAAAATACAATGGGATCAATCGTTGGGCTTTCGAACCTGCATTGTCTTTTTTTTTTTTTTTAATGGCAACCGTTCAGTTCATACAGCACTCTCTCCACATGCACTGTCTGTTCAGCTAAAGGGTGAGTCTTGAGCCTGCTGTTCTGCGTTCCTCAGCAGAGAAGCATAAAAACGCTAAGCTGAAGCATTGAATGGTGAGCAGATGATGCGCAGAAGGAGGTGATAAACAGCTGCCTGAAATTTACTCATGTGAAAATGTCAAAAGTAAAGGCGAGATGTTACAATCAAACAGGTTTGATCATGAATTTGGAAAGCACAGTATACACAATCAGAAAAATGTGCCAGCTACAATCTGCTGATTGGATCTCCCTGCCAACCAAGTCATAAGTGAAGCTTCATTATTTGTCTGTAAATATTCTGGATGATAAAGGCCTGATGCTGAACCTGAAGTTTACAGCCAGGTAGCAGCCAGACACTCACAGCGTTCTGGCATCTGTAGTGTAAAGCTTAAGGATGACACTTTATGTTACTAGATCAGTGTTTATTAACTACAAATGTTCAAACAGTTACTTACAATTTGTTGACTATCTGGTGAAGCAGTGGGTTTGGTTTTGAATAATGTCTGAGCTTTGTTTAGAAACTAAAATGAGGGTTGGGTGGTTTAGGTTTACACTGAAAGCTTGATTGAATTTAAATTTGGGTGGAGGTCCATGGCAGGAAGTCCTACCCCTTCCTTTCCACTTTCACCTTCCATGTCTGTGGACTTTCTCTTTTCTCATCACTGTTTTCTCTTTTCTCAGTCCCATCTCTGCTCATCTTGGAGGTCAGGCGAGGAAGAAAACTGTCATACAATTTACTTTCAAAAGAAACTTTAGATTTTTTAAAGCAGTTGTCCTCAAACTTAGATGGTCTGTGTTTGTGCTGAGAGTTAAAAGGTAGCAGAGAATCATTACTATAAAAAATTATGTAAATGTGAAAACCATTTCTAAGGGTTATGAATGAAAAGAAGAAGAAAAGCCTTATATGGATTTACAGGGTCTCCATCAAACATAATCATTACATTCATTCTCTATAAACTTTTATCAAATTAATCACATCTTTAAAAATGGTCCTTAAAAAATACTGAGGAAAATACTAAGAGAACCTATAGAAGCTTGTCAGTTTAATGTTATTTTTGAAGACCTGGTCTGAACTCAAAAAAGCATATTTGGTTTAATAGGTGAACAACCACAATGCATCTACAATTTTTAATGGTTATTAGGTTTTATATATATATATATATATATACACCTATATATATATATATATATATATATATATATATATATATAATTCTTGCAAAGAAAACTGTAAAATCTGAGCATATAGATGAATGTGAAATAGTGGATTTGTCACTATTTGATAATTACTTCCATCCATATATAAGTGTTATAATTGCTAATTAATGAACGTCATGATTTTTGATGTTTATAACGATTAATATAATTTAAATAATTAGTAATCCCTTTATTAGGGGACTCAACTTGTCAAATGAGCAAACAAGTGTATTTACCAATTTTAGGGTCCTTCAGATAGTATTTCTATTATATGCAGGTAATTTGAACTTTAAAACAGCATCATCTTCACACTTCCTTTATAAAAAATGTTCTTTTAACAACCATCAGTTGTGTGATGAGAGTGTACAGATGTTTTGGTAATTCATGCTGAGATCTTCTTTTGCCTCCATCTGTGTACCTAGAATTAGAAAGGTATACTTTCCTCAGTTAAACTAGATGTTTACCCACAACAAAGATGAACACAGCACAGGTCTTTGACACAAAAGAAAAACGCTGAGAGATAGTCCGGTGTGTACATAGGTGGTATGTATGTATCTTCCGTGCAGATTAAGAGGAAGTAATCTCCTCATCTGATGATTGTCTCATTTATTTTCTCCAGCTCTTCGGGGCTTGACTTTGGAGAAAGGCTTAAACTCTCTCTGCCGCTGACAACTTATCAGTTCTGCTGACACCTTGACGTCCTTGACAGTGAATTATTACTTTTTCATGATGCAACCAGATGCAATTACAGCAACATCCTTGCGGCGTATCCATCCCCAACTGTCAAACCGGGCTCCAAGTGGTACCTCACAGAGGAAAGACATCAAGCCCACCCATGCGTTAGGAGGAAGACTGGGAAGGTTGGGGGGGCTCAGGGATAGAGTGTGTATCCACCTTACCATAAGACCATATTTTCTTGTGTCTCGGTTTTGTATTGGGGGACTAAAAGGTATTTATTTCTTTTCTAATGGATGACAATAGGCTTAACTGGCTATCAGAGTGACTAGCCACTGCCAAAGAAGAAAAATGGCCTGGATCTCACAGACACACACACACACACATATGCACATACACACACACAGCCCTCATAGGAGTCACTGACCCCAGGTCAGCAGCTGGCTCTCTCCATCAGTGTTATGACCTATGCTTGGCATCTGTGCCTCTCTGCTCTGAGCAGTGGTCTAATGGCTATTCTCAGGCCTGCCACCAACACACACAACCACAACACTCCCACCTGGCCTGATGTGGAAACATTTCCTGACACACCGGCCAAATAGCCCTGTCAAGGACAACTAACACCATGAGACACTTACAACAAATGTGCACCTACAAGGAAAAAAATACCCTTTGCTTGCAAAGGGAGAGCTCAAGTGAAAGTGAGTGATGTCAGCAGGGCCAATATTCAGCTAAAGCTTAAGCTACACCTACAGAAAGGGGATGTAAGCTCAATGACTACTTTTACACTCTCTTTTAAATCCCCCAGTGAAACAATACAGATTACAACTGCTTTGTGCGCCAAGTAACGCAGACATTTGGTTGCATCACTGCACTTGGTATACAGAAATCTGACACCCGTTGCTGCCCATTACGTCACTCGCTTTGTTTCAGCTAAGAAATAAGAAGAAATAAAATGCTTAATAGAGCCATCTTCCCCTGCTACTCCATTAAAAGCCCAGAGGAGAAATCTCGTTCAGGTGCGCATGAGGGAATAAGAGCTCTGTGGATGTGAGAAGAAGCCCATGCACACAGTGGCGCCTCAGGTTTTCCTTCCTGCAGGTAGATATTGCCTCATGCCTGTGATCGCTGCCTGTCCTGTGACCGTGGCAGGTTTATGGGGGAGGATTTGAGCATGCTTGCATGACTGAAGAAGGACACACATATTTCAAGAAGGTTACGGTTCCCAGCTCTATCCCTGGACTATCCCTGTCCTGCATGTTCTATCATTTTATTTATGGATAGAAAATAACGAAAGAAAAGAAACTTTAAACTATTTTATTTTGTATCTTAGGCTTAAAAAAATTACAGTCCATAAAACTTCTTCTTTTTCTTTTCGGCTGCTCGTTTAGGGGTCGCTACAGCGGATTAACCATCTCCATTTCCTCTGTCTCTGCAACTTCCTGCTTCAAACCAACCACTTGCATGTCCTCTCTCATCACATCCATAAACCTCCTCTTTGGTCTTCCTCTTCTCCTCTTTCCTGGCAGCTCCATCTTCAGCATCCTCCTCCTGATATAATCTTCATCTCTCCTCTGGACATGTCCAAACCAACGCAACCTTGCTTCTCTAACTAATTACAGTCCACAAAACACTCCTAATAAATTCTAGCTCAAATGGGCAATTTTACTTTAAAATGTGGGGGCAAAAGTTTGCTTTTCAAGGCAATTTAATTACTATACTGTAGAAATTTTACATTATGGGGAGGATATTTTAATTAGTGTTGTAGCAGAAGTTAACACTTCTTCACTTCAAACACAACATAATGGAAGACCTGCTAAGCTAGCAGAGCTTTTTATTCAATGAAAGGTGGGTAGTGAAATTAGGGAAGGGCAAAACATGAGTGTATTAACTAATAAAACATTTCCCCATCCACTAGTGATGAACAGGTATGTCCTAAAATTCCTAAAATTTTGATGAGAATTGACAAGAAAAAAAAGTACTATTTTTAAATAATATGAGAAATCATGTCCAGAGTTATGAGCCAACAAGTAAAAAAGGTCAGTTTGGATTTCACTTTGACTCATCTTGCTTATAAAAATTGGTTTTCATCACAAACCATCTTTTGAAAGCTTCTTTAGGGAACCAAACATTGTTCTCTTAATGCATTTCTGAGACAGATTAGAGTCCTTTATTCATAGACCCACCATCTTATTGGCCCATGACTCCAGTTTAAACAATTTCTATGTCTCTCTCTCTTCTCCCCACCTGCCCCTTTCTCTTCTTTCTCTCTCTCTCCATGTAGAGGCATCTCAGGAAAAAAGGCGCAGATGACTTATGTAGTTAATGACACCTCAGTGAGTTGTGGTTGGTTTTTCTGGGCCCTCCGTGTGTTCCTCTCCTGCTGCCTTGTTCATCCTCACCCTCCCTCTCTCTCTTCACCCATTTCCCTCTATCCCTTGTCTCTCTGCAATGCCTCCTATCTTTACCCCCACCTTTCTCTCTCTCTCTTTCTCTCTCTGTCAGACACAGATTTATTCTGTCTGTGATGCGTGCAGAGCTGTACGGTGTGTGAGTGAGCGGGGAAGGGGTCAGCAGGAGGGAGGTGTGTGTACAATAAGAGATAAGATCATAAGATCATGGCTCCCCGGGGGCTTGTTTGGCCCTGTGCCCGATCCATCAAACGCAGGCTCCTGGTGCCAAGGTCAACTCTAATGAGCATTTGCTGGGGTCTTATTCTCAACAATCCGCCCCCTACTCTCTCTCTCTTGCGCTCTTTTTCACTCTTACACACACACATACATAGTGTCAGAGTCCAGAAATACCTACACAGTACATACACCCCTCCATGTACATTCGGTCATAAGGGAACTCCTCAGTGTGGTGAACTGAATAGCATCAGCTACAGCCCATAGCAGCAGCTATGTTGGAGCAGGCAGTTATGACCTTGAACCTGAGGAAGAATTGTGATCATGTTCATGGTCAGTCATGGTAATGGTTATGTGTTGCTGGTCCTTTACTCAAAAAAGCTAGTATTTTTTGCTCTTTACTTATTTGACTTGTTGGCCTAAACATAGGGGGCCTATGTGGGCATTTATTTTAGCATTTATTTCTCATAATAAGCTTAAATATATTATATTATATATATTAGTTATATATGTAATAACTGCTATAAATATCTACTGAAAAACAGGTATTTATGATAAGAATTGATTTGTAGCCCGAGTGTTCAAGGAGACAATCCGTTCTTATTAAGCATCAGAGACAGGGTACGTGAAAATAGATATAATTGTGAAAATGTTATGGAAAAAAAAATTACATAACCATCTAAGATGATTACTTCCCTTGTATCATCTTGTAAGACAAACAAAGGGACTTTCTGGTGATACCGGGTAATTATGTGACAGTGAAATGCTTCATAAGGAAAAAGAGAAAGAGAGGGAAGGGATGTGTTTTACTCAGTCATCCAATTTCTCAGGAAAAAATTAAGAATCCCTTTAATGTGCGCTACATTGCTACCGCGAAGGTAGTGGACAGCCAATGTACACTTCTTACAAGCAATGATCCGCAATAGTATATAAGTAATATAAAAAATAAAATACAAAGGTAACTGGAACGCATTTTCTCTTTGGGCCAATATCTCTGAAACCACAGCTGTGTCTCAGATTACCGCTTGTTTCCTCATTCATTAACCAATATCTAGACCGTTCTACACAGAACACTACATTTGGTATTAGTGAGGAAGACAACAAATCATATTTGGATCTGACTTTTAGTAGCATAAATAAAAATGCCTGCAGTATGAGTTAACAATACCATCATAAAATACCTCAATGATTGTTCTTTTACTGAACTCACTTACCTAGATATCCATTATACCTTCACTCTTGCTGGTTTTTGTCGATTGTAGAGAGACTGTTTGTAAACTTCAAAAAGAAACGGTTGTGGATTGTGGATAATTGCTTGTAAGTTGTTTACATCAGATGAATTACCTTTACGCTGGACTAGGGGCAGCAATATTAAATGTATATGTATTACAGAGCCATCCAGTACTACAACAACTCTTAAAAATAAATAAATAAATTATATATATATAATTTATATATATATGTATATATATATATATATATATATATATATATATATACTATATAATATATATATATGCGCAAAAGTTTTAGGCAGGTGTGAAAAAATGCTGTAAACAAAGAATGCTTTCAGAAATATAAATAATGATTGTTTATTTTTATCAATTTACAAAATGCAAAGTGAGCGAACAAAAGAAAAATCTAAATCAAATCAATATTTGGTGTTACTACCTTTTGCCTTCAAACCAGCATCAGTTCTTCTAGGTACACTTGCACAAAGTCAGGGATTCTGTAGGATTATAGTCGATGTATGATCAACCAGTTTTACCAAACAGTGCTGATGATCATCAATGTCACACGGAGGTTGAAACACAGTCATGTTTGGAACAACCTACCAGCCGAGTTCCTTCAAAAACTGTGTGCAAGTGTACCTAGAAGAACTGATGCTGTTTTGAAGGCAAAGGGTGGTCACACCAAATATTGATCTGATTTAGATTCTCTTTTGTTCATTCACTGCATTTTGTTGACTGATGAAAATAAATGATGAACACTTCCATTTCTGAAAGCATTCTTTGTTTATGAAAGCCATGCATTACTAAATTAATAAAGAGGAAAAGAGAAAGAAAATGAATTAAAATAAACAATTACTTAGTAAAGTAAACAAATAAATATGACATGTGAATTTAAAAAAAAGACTTAAATGAATAGAAACGGCACTCTCTAAAACAATGCGTGTGGCTCTGTACACGTGCTTGCAACACAGTGTGCATGCAAGTGTGTGTCCATTTGTGCCCTCTTGTGCACACTGATCAGTGTTAGTGAATACGAGTGAGGGGTCTGCTATACCATGTGGCGTGCACTAATGAAGCAATAAAAGTCACGGTGGGTGGGGGCAGGTTGGGAGGCAGTCTGAACACTGACAGGAGGTGTTATAATTGAGATGTTCTGACTTCATATTTTACCTGCACATCGACTTCAAATGAGGTTGGTGCTCTGTGTGTGTGATAACAGGAAGATGGGAGCATGTATTTTCAAATGACAAGACTAACATACTCATTTTAAATTTAAAAGTTTATGCAGATATGTTACCATTCTGAGCATAGAGGATGTTGTAATATCTATAATTATGAGTGAATATGAATCATTCAATAAAAGTCATCATGCTCTTGATCTGTTTCAAATGCAGCACTGTTTTGTCCAATCATCAGAACCGTTTTTTCAAACCATAAAAAGTAGAAATATTATTATGATTGAAATTCTGAAATTTTCTTATTTTGATTATGTATGTTTGCTATATTGCCCACTCCTATTTTAGTGAGTCATTTCAAGTTCTGAATTCTCTTTTTTGGTTTAATTTCATCCCAGGCTTTTTTAGGGCCTGTTTAGCCAGATATGTGGTTTTGTCTTGCAAACCAGATTTAGGCCTAAACACAGTGTTATTTATCTCTAAAATAATCCCAAAGTTCTATACCAAACCAGGCCTAAACACCAGCTTTATTAATTTCCAAAACAACCCAACAGTTCTGTGCCAGCTGTTGCGCTATATACAGCTTTATAAATCTATAAAATTATCCCACAGTTCTATATCAATGGTCTTCTGACCAGACCATTTTCCCCCTTCCCTGGTCACCCCTCTACTCTTGTGGCCCTACTGATTCATAACTCTGAGTAATGATGCATCGATTTCAGGCATGGCTTGCCCAAACTCTCCCAAATGCCCTGACAGAGGGGAGAGGGCTAGGGGGCAGTCCACTCTGTTGCCCCCTGAAGGGCTGAAAGATAGGGGGCATCTTTGTCTCTGTCCGACAGCTTGTGTGTGTCTCCCAGTGGCAGCTGGGTAGGACCCTCAGCTCAAGTGATGCTCACCTACCCCCCATCATTGGCTAATGGCTGTGCCATCAGTTAACATTGAACTATGCCCTCTTAATAAAATAACCACCCTCATTTTGTCTCTTTCCTACGTTTGCACTGCCTCAGAAGAGCCAGAATTGTATACTACAGCTTAAAGATTGGCGCTGATAAAATGCCTGAACATGACTGTTTTCCTGAGCCTAGAAGACTCCACGCAGTGGTGCATTTAAAATCCCTTTTGGATGCTCTCTTTACTTCATTCTGTCATCAACAAGAAACAGTTTCAGACATGCATCCTGCTGGTTTCTAACAGGAGTCTGACATTTAGCTGTCATTACCGACTTTAACTTCACACGGGGTGAAAACTTCACAAAAGACATCAACAAATACCTTGCATGATTGTCTGTGAATATTTACAACAAGCCGCAACTGCGCAAAACAGTTACACATTTCACCCGAGGCAAATAGCTACAACATTTCAAGAGCTTATCTGAGCTCACTCAGCCCTGAAAAGCATTCAGTGCTTCACCAACCTTTCACACAAACCTAGCATATAAGCCACCTGGCACATTTCTAACCTAACAATACTGTGAAATATATTCTTTTATATATTTTTTTTTCAATTTTATCACTCAGCTGAACAGAAGCAGATGAAACAGAGTGAGAAAAATGGGTGAAAACTGGGAGAAGTCATGGCTGATTAGTGATGCATGGTATTTGAAAGGTCATCATGAGAATCCATTTTAATAATAATAAAAATAAAGCTTGATGCTGTAGGTAAATAATATTCTTTTCCCAGGATATTTTGTGGACACGCGGGAAAAATGCCAGCCTAACAATTTTGAATTATTTGCTTACGTACTGTCACACAAAAACAAGTCTGGAGCAATTAGAACATTTTACCCCACTCATTAAAACTGAAGTTAAAATTTTGGAACAGAACATGAGCCTTAAAAGTCTGCCCAAAGAAAAATGGAATATGTTCATATACAAATACATGATGGTCATTTTTAGTACATCCTAAGTAGAGGAGGAAACAAAATCAAGAATAGTATCCCTTTAAAGATTCAAAAGCCTTTTCTGTGTATCACTTTCTGCAAAAGTATGTGTTTCTATTAAATACATAAGGGCAGTGGTCAGGCCTGCTGTGGCCTGATGAAAGCTGATGGTGTAAAGATTGAAGTCAATGGCATTTTAAGGGGCTGGCTGTAAATGTGCCAGTGTGATCCTACTGTATTAGCTTTGCACTGAGGTGATGGATGGCTAGTGTGTGTCATCCCTGCCCTCTTCCCAGCCTCCCTATTGGCTTCTCTCCACAGCCTTATCCCCTACTCTCAGCAGATGTCTTCCATGAACTCTGTCAAGTATTATAAACCACTAGCCACTCCTGAGCCTAAAGGGGCACATAGGTTGAGAGAGATCAGAGGTCGAGGAGGAGATATTGTTCTCTTGCAACAATCCATGGCAAATATTATGAAATAATCCAAGTTAAAGGTTGTTCACACCTTTTAAATTTACAGCAAATCATTTTTTTCCTTTAACAGCTGAACATCTTTGCTTTGGCAAAAATACTTCATACAAATGCACAGGTATCATTTGATTGATTGGTATATTTTTTCTGATCAAGTAGAATAATCAACAGTTAAATCACAACCGGTTATATCACAAATAATACGGTATTGCTCCTTCTCAGGCCTACATTTTTTGGATGGCATGGACTACTAATGAAGAATTAAAGCTGATTAAAAGGTCAGCTTTAATAAAGAAACTTTCATAGACTTTTTTTAATTTAAAGGTTGAAAATGACTAATGTGATGTTATTTTACAGCCTAATTTAACTGAAGACTAACCCCTTTCAAACTTGTCCATCCATCCATCCATTTTGTGAGCCGCTATCCTCACCAGGATTGTGGGAGGTATTAGAGTGTAACCCATAGGGTGAAAGAAACACAGTCTATCACAAGGCACACACACACAAACACACATTTACACATTAACTGAATGACCTTTGTTCATAAAAAAAACTGTGCACCCTTCCACCAGGCTCAGTTCACGTAAACATGGAAGTCATGAATGAGTGAATATAGATATGAATATTGTGCACATCGCAGGTGTTGAATGAGCATCCTCAGCTGAACACGAGACATGCTGGACACGGATTAAATCAATCAAGTCTCAGCGTGTGGTGCAGCAGAAGCCAGTTATGTCAGCTGTTCCAATTCACCAAGGCCACCATCACCATATCCACATCCACGATGGTGTGAGTGCTTGAGAAGATACATTCGAGTGGTGAACCAGCTCTAGTCCTCCTGGGACAAAATCAAACCCAGTATTTTCTGTAACCTCAGCACCATGGGAAGTGACTGACCACACACACACACACACACACACACACAGACACATACAAATACACACACCTGCACTGTACTGTCCAAGGATGTGTGCCAGTACTCTGAGTGGTTTAACACAAGCTGATGATTTCTTCCTCAAACATCCCTTTTTTTAAACACACACTTAAGCTCTCTCTCTCTCTCTCTCTCTCTCTCTCTCTCTCTCTCTCTCTCTCTCTCACACACACACACACACACACACACACACACACACACACACACACATACACACAACCTTTCCCTGAAGCAATCCACATCCTTCCAACCATCCGCTCCAACCCCACCATGGCTAGGCCTCCAATTAAATCAAAAGTGGTTTGTTTTTATTGGTCTTTTGCGCTGACAAGTGGGCTATCATCCTGACGGCTCTACCTGTCAGTGAGCAACTGAAAATCCTCCGCTGACAATGCCCAATGCTTCCAATTAGAGCAGAATCAGACTCCTGGCGTGCCAGCGATCTTTCCACCCTTCCCCAAGGCCCTCCTTCGACCCCCCATCGCTACCCCTCCCATACACACACACACACACACACGCACACACGCACGTACATATACACACACACACCAGCCCCAACCACTGCTACCTCTACCTTTCAGCACTTGCACCACAACTACCTGCCATATTTCTCTCTACCCCTCTCTCTCTCTCTCTCTCTCTCTCTCTCTCTCTCTCTCTATATCTCAGGCCTAATTTCTTCCCCCCTCACTTTTTTCCTTTTTTTTTTTTTTTTTTTCATGGTAGGTATGTCTCTGCTGCAAATTACTGACACAAAACGGGGTGGCACGCTGCCGGCTAGTCCTGCCGGTCCCGAGCCCCCTGTCAGCTTTAATGAGCTGATGAAGGTTTATTTCTCCTCCATGCATGCGCTAAATTCTTTCTTGTGTGACAGCTGACTGGGAAATGTGAGTGTTAACCTTATAAAAGATTCAGCGCTTCTCATTATTTTCTGTCAAGTCTCGTACCTGATGGCTTTCAGGTGCATCATTTGCATCCCTGACTGGTCCATGGTGCACCCTTATTTGTTTATTTATTTATTTATTTATCCCCCCCTTTTTTTTACACTGTTTGTTTTCTTGCATGCAAGTCATCTTGTTTTTTTCTTCCTTACATATCATTTTTATCAAAATGCATGTTTTACTCTGTGTTTCAAACAGACAGAGACGCCAAAGTTTATCTGGGAGGTGACAACGCATTTTCATGAACCTATCCAAACATGCATTTAACAAACATGGGGCAGCATAAATAAACAGAAAGCAAAGCATTGTTTTTTTTTTTGTTGTTGTTTTTTTTTTTTTTACCTAGTGGCATATCAGGGAGAGTGCACACTTTGAAGCTGCTTGTCAGCTGCACCCCTCCACCCACCCCTTAAAAGAAAACATGTATTTTAAATACACGTGTATGAGTGACAGATTTCAGAGAAGTAGCACAGTTTTTCTCAGCATCTCCATCTTCTATGTCGAAATGATATGCTTGTGTTTGTGAATATGCAGAGCGTGGACAAAATATCAGAAACAAACTGTGACACACATTGAAGGGTGCAGGGTAACTCTGCGCCTTTGGAAGGCCTTGGTACACTGTCACACAAGTCCTGAGCTAGTTCCTCATAGTTCTTGGCTTAGAACCGGGGTCCTGGGACAAGCATGTAATTGGTGTAGAACACACTATGCTAAAGGTTCTTTAATATTTCAAAAGGTTCCTCAGGCACCTAAAAACATTGTTTTGACATCTGTGATTTGATGTACGCAGAATATTTTGAGCAACACTGAATCAAGTGAAATAATATCTGTGGCCACACTGTTGTGTGTGATGTGTGTGTGTATGATCTTCATAGACCCACAGTTTTTCAGAAGAAAATCACATCATCATGCATTTTTACACATTATATTGCTACACAGCTCTATTAGATGCCTGTTTGTAGGAGTGTGTGGGCAGAGGGATACTGGACTATTCTTAAAACTCTTCCTTTCACTTATTTTGATAACTGAAAGAGCTTTAAATCATTGCCATAAAGGGAGCTGGAGAGAAAAATGAAATGACAAGACTTTGTCCTGGTGTTCATTAAAACAATTTCATTTGGCAGTGTGTGGGGCATCATAGAATATTGCAGCACCTTAAGGGAGCAGTGTTTGGCTCACCTCTTGCTGCAAAACACCCTCCATGTTTGTTGGCTGCTATTCAACCATGAAGAGCAGTTATAGGACCTTATGACTCCCATGAGTTGGCAATGCATGTATTCACTTTTATACAACTCTGCATTTGTCCATTTTCAGAAACCATTCTGGGAAACTGTGTAGAGAAAGTTCTGGCAGCCTTAATTTGATCAGCATTATTTAGGAGGTTGTGAAGCAATGCTCTGTCAGTCGTGTGATGATTCTTTTGAGGATCACAAAGCTTCCTGTTAAGCATGGAATGTATTAACCTTTGCCAGGGAATTTCAGTAAAACACTTCACATTATACACAGTATTTGTGTATAATGTGAATTATATCTATATTATTATTATGGTTTTATTGACCATATTGACAGAATAATGAATAAATCTGTAAAATAAATCAGGCCCTGAATCGGAAGATTGTGGATTCGATTCCCTCACCAGTAGGTTGCCCTGAGGTACCCTTGAGCAAGGTACCGGCCCCGTCACTGCTCCCTGTGCGCTTTCAATAGCTGCCCCATGATGCATGTGTGTGTATGGGTGAAACGCAGAGGTTGAAATGTGTTGTGTTGTGCTGTGCTGCGTTTCACAATGGCAAGGGTAGTCACTTTCACCAGGTGAGGTACCGTATCTGTAGTACCAGATCCTGCACTGTATGGTACATATATCACTTTTTCACTTCTTTTTTTTTTTTTACTAGATTTCCTACAGTGTTAGTGGTCTGTAACCAGGGGCTATGATGTTTTCTTCTTCTACTTCTTTCAGCAGCTCCCATTAGGGGTCGCCACAGCAGATCATCTGTTTCTATTTCTTCCTTTCACAGTGTCCGCCTGCATGTCCTCTCTCACCACGTCCATAAACTTCCTCTTTGTCCTACCTTTTCACCACTTGCCTGGCAACTCCATCCACACCATCCTTCTCCTGATATACTCCTCATCTCTCTGTCCAAACCAACACAATCTCACTTCACTGTCCCTCTAATAAACTCATTCCTAATACTGTCCATCTCATCACGCCCAACATAAATCTCAGCATCTTTAACTCTTACATCACTGTCTCCAAACCATATAACAAAGCTGGTCACACTACTGTCCTGTAAACCTTTTTCTTCACTCTCACCCACCTGTCAGAGCTCACGCCTACCACGTTCTTCACGCATGCAAACCTGCCTGCACTCTTTTCTTCATCCCCCTTCGGGACTCCCTGTTGACCCCAGGTATTTAAACTCCTCTCCCTTTGCCACCTCTACTCCCTGCATCTTGACCACTCCACTGCCATCGCTCATGTTTTTGGGTTGTTTGTCAACCATCCTATGAAGGATCCACCTAAACCTGTCCATGAGCATCAACCTGCAACCACAAGGCTGTGCGTTTTGCCTGTATTCTTATGATTTTCAAGACCATGATTTTCACGAGCTATTCAAATTTGAAAAAAACTGCTGTTTTCGTACCTGATGTTTCTACAATTGAGACACTTATTACTGAACCGCTGTAGAAGTCAGTCGCCTCATGCTGCTTTGAACACTCACATATCAAAGTCATGATTGCCAAACCCCTTTTATAGCTCACACACACTAATTAGCACTCAACCTGAAGGAAGTCACCTGTGCAGCTGCTTTTGTAATTGTTACTTCAAAGTTAAAGTCCTATTTGGTGTGTGAATTTGTCCTCCCTTTGTACATTTATTTGATCTTAAAAATAACACTCTTGTAGATACTAGTCAAATTATGTGTAACATGCAAATTCATCTGCATGTGATACTGAGGGGCTGATGGGGTTGAAAATAAATTTAAAGGAATGTCAGCAAAAAACAAAAGAAAGTTCAGCCTTTAAACAAGACTTTTGTGATACTGGAGTGGCTGCATCATCTCAGAAGTTAAATCAGTTTATGCAAATGGAAGAATGGAATTATTCTACTGGAAAAAAAAATATGTGTCCATGTCCATGTCCATGGAAATCTTCGGTCTTACTATCTGAATAAGAAAGAAGCAGCTCTTATGTTCCCATCTTTGCTGTTAAACTTAATAGGATGAATTGGCATTTGGCCATTATGCTGCCCACTACTGGAACCAGCTCCCCATTGAGATCAGATCAGCCCAAGACTAACCAGCTTTAAAAGAAAGTTAAAAATGACATTCCTGTATTTTTATCTGTATTTGTTTAAATTGTTTTCCTGACTTAATTTAAAAATGACTTTGAATGCTTCTTTATTGATTCTGGTGCTCTTTAATTGATTCCATTTCTTCTTATTTATCTCTGTAAGCAAACCAAAGACATCTGTAAGAACATGCTGTAAAAATAAACCTGCCTTTGCCTGATGTCTCATTAAAGTATTAAAGTAAAAGGTTAATCACACACACACACACAGGTTTATGCTAACCATCAGGCAGTTTATTCACTATCAACTGTTCAACAATATAACGATTCAGATTCTTTTATCAGAAATGTTTGCACCTACAGGCATAAAAGGTAATATGTATGGAGCTATTAAGATTGGGTCCAGGATTAGTAGCTGTCTGTTGTTTCACAAAGAAAGTGTGAGTACAAATATACATGTGATGTTACAGAAGTCTGCCCTCAGAGCCTAAATATTTGTATGAACTTAATTTACTTATTGCCAAGCAATTTATTCATCTTTCACGTGGAATAAAATTCTCTTCAGATCAGAATAAATAGATTTCCATAAAATTCTACAAATTCACATAAGTGCATTATTTTATTTCATCTTAAATGTTTCAATCCCTTCACTAAACAGAACACAATTCATGAATTAAATAAGAAAGTTCTAGTTTGTTACCAACAAATTACATTGTGATTGTAAATGTAAATTGTTCTCATTTATTTATTTCAATACATATTCTCTCTCACAAACACACACACACACACACACACAACAATATATATATATATATATATATATATATATATATATATATATATATATATATATATATATCTTCTTATATATATATATGCTTTCAGAAATATAAATAATGATTGTTTATTTTTATCAATTTACAAAATGCAAAGTGAGCAAACAAAAGAAAAATCTAAATAAAATCAATATTTGGTGTTACTACCTTTTGCCTTCAAACCAGCATCAGTTCTTCTGGCCCCCACAGAGCCCTGATCTCAACATCATCCAGTGTGACTGGATTACATGAAGAGACAGAAGGATGTGAGGAAGCCTACATCCACAGAAGATCTGTGGTCAGTTCTCCAAAGATGTTTGGGAACAACCTACCAGCAAGTTCCTTCAAAAACTGTGTGCAATTATTGCCTAGAAGAACTGATGCTGTTTTGAAGGCAAAGGGTAGTCACACCAAATATTGATTTGATTTAGATCTCTTTTGTTCATTCACTGCATTTTGTCTTTACCACATTCTCTCTCTCTCTCTCTCCTGTTTGTACATATATTCTTACTTTTTAAGTTTTTGGACCCTGAACACAGGACAGCAAAAGTGTAAAAGCTGCAGAGTGGCTGTCTGCTCCCCTCCTGTGTGTGTGTGTGTGTGTGTGTGTGTGTGTGTGTGAGTGTGTGTGTGTGTGTGTGTGTGTGTGTGTGTGTGTGTGTGTGTGTGTGTGTGTGTGTGGTATGTGTGTGTGTGTGTGTGTGTGTGTGTGTGTGTGTGTGTGTGTCTGAGTGTGTGTGTGTGTGTATGTGTGTGTGTGTGACAGCTTGCAGCCGCGCTGGGAGCGCTGAGCGAGGGAGCAGCTCCTCCAGGCCGGACAGCGCCTCCAATCTGCTGCTCTGGTGGAGGGGAGGGTGGGGGAGATTATTGGGACCTGTCGAGAAGTCACCAGGGGCTAACTGCTTCAGAGAAAGACGTGAAAGGAGGACAATACAGCGCTTCAGACGCGCCGCAGTTTAGCGTTCCCCGCTGCGCTTTCAGAAAGAGAAGCTGCCGCCCATTAAAACTCATTAACACTGGAGTCCAGCCCGAGCTCAGCTCAGCTCAGCTCAGCACTGACAGCTCCCTAAAGTTAGAGCAAACTGGCCTAGCAGTCTTCACCCTGCATACATCATCATCATCATCATCATCATCACTATCACGATTATTATTATTGTTGTTGTTGTTGTCAGTACATGTGTATGATATGATTGTTGATATGATTGATATGATTATTATATCAGTGGGAGCAGTGGTTCTGGTGATGCTTTTGTCGTTTATATAATATGTAAGGCTTTTTATATAGTTGTGTTAAAAGTCACCTTTTCTGGTATTGAAATAGGAATAATCAGTGAAACTCAGTAAAGCAGCCTCCCATACAACTTCAGTGACGTTTATGCCACATGTTTGAAATTGAAGGTGTCTAACATGCAGTCAGTGAGTGCTGATCTATTTATTTCTTTTTTATTATATCTCTTTCATTCATTTAATTATTTTAGTAACAATTAAAGCAATTCAATTATTACAAATGATTACCAGGAATATGTCCCGAATCGAGACTGAAGCAGAAAGGAGCGCACTTTTTTTTTACTGAATTAAAAAGAGAGACAGATGGGAGGAACAAACGAATAATTCTGTGTTGTGCTTTTAGTAACAAAAAACATAGAAAAAAGGAAAGAATAGAACAGAGCCATGTTCAGTGTAGAAGTGTATAACGGCTGTGGGAGAACACCCCCCCCCCCTTATAATAACCTCATTATAAACCCCCTCGGTGACGTCACGAGAGCAAACAGGCTGAAAATTGCCCCGTAAACAGTCGGATCCGAGTCTCCTGATGAACTCAGTGTCTCTTTTAATCAGACTTGGGGAGGGGTGGAGGGAGGAGAGGCGGGGGGTCCCACTCCCCCTCCCGTCACAACCCAAAAAGGCGCCTCGGCCAATAGGAGTGCGCGCCTGGCTCCCACGTGACAGGGTTCTCTTTAAAGACCCCCCTGCAGCGGCTCGCGCGCAGTTTCAGCCCAAACTTCTTCACTTTTTTCGGGCGGTCCTCCTCCTCGCGCCCTCCAGCCGCACTTTCGCCCCCATCCCTCTCCTCCTTTCTGCTTTTCATCCCTTTTTCCTCCCTTTCTCTCCGCCTAGTGCAGCCCGGGTGTGTGTGAGAGTGTTTACAGTGTTTCTCCACAGTGATCTGAAATCTCCTGATAAATAATTCACACTCCGCACCGGCGCCTCTCGGAGAAACTCCAGGATTCACCACCAACACAATTACAGCGCCGCGCTCTTTAGGCTGTTATTGATTTTATTACTTTTACTGAAGACCGAGGAGCTACAGACCCCCAAAAACCAACACCGGACCTGGAGTCTGCTTCATTCTGCAACATTTTATTTTTAACGGCAGAAGAAAAGTCAGAACTGCTGAAGGAAGAAGAAACTTTTCCCAGCCAGTGGAGGAACAGCAATTTCAGCATCTCTTTTGGATTTTCCACCTGGATAGAGCTCGAGAAAACCCCACCTATTTCTTCTTCTTCTGTTACTTTCCAGCGTTTTCATTTCGAGGCGCCTATTTATATTTTTTATTTTTGTTTAGTCATTATTTAATTTATTCTTATGCGTTTCCATTTGAACTTAATATCAGTTTAAGTTAATCAAGTCAAATATTTTAGTGCGTTTTTATGGCTATTTAATCTTTTTCAGAAGCTGTAAAATATTTTATTCGATTTTTAGTGCTATTTAACCTTTTTTTACTATCGTAAAATTTTGTGCTACATATTAAAAACTTTATTTACTATTTTAAAATATTTTATTACTTTTTTTTGCATTTTTTTTACTGTCAAATAATTAATTGCATTTTTATTATATATCTGTATTATTTAGTTGTTTTGGGGTTGTTGTTTTTTTTAGTTTATTATTTTACCCCCTCCCCTCCCCCTCCTCGTTCCACACACACCCAGAACTGCTCAGTTCTCCTCGGATGAGCCCTGATCTCGGCCTGCCGGTGATGGAGGCGCCCGGCGCTTCGGGCTCCGCTTTCGGTATCGACTCTCTGCTGTCCCGCGGCCCTCCGGCGCTGCTGGACGGAGAGACCGAGGGGCCAGGAGGAGGAGGAGGAGGAGGAGGAGGAAGGAGGGGAGGATGCTGCTCCTCCTCGACGCTGGAGCTGAGTCCAGGCTCGGATGCGGAGCGGGACCCTGAGCGGGACAGCAGCGCGTGCTCCTCGCCCCCGTCCCCCCGCCGGCCGCTGCTCGGGTTACCCGGAGCACCGCCGCGCACCGTCACCTCCTCCTTCCTCATCAGGGACATCCTGGCGGACTGCAAGCCTCTGGCCGCCTGCGCTCCTTACAGCACCGCGCAGCACGAACCGGGCCGGACCGCCAGCAGGAGGGACTTTTCCCTGGACAAAGATCACAGCAACTCCTCTTCAGACAGCGAGTATAAAGGTAAACATAAACTACAACATCTCCCCATCATCATCTGCACAGGAGCTCGTCTTCAAAAGTATATATATATATATATATATATATATATTTTTAATATATACACACACACATATATATATAAATATTATTATTATTATTATTATTATTATTATTATTATTATTATTATTATTATTATTATTATCTAATATTATATTGATTATAATATAATATAATGTGATAAACGCAGCTAAATCTGCAGGAAAAGTCCGATAACATCCTTTAATAATAGCTCATTTTACACCAACAGCCCTGACAGAAAGGACATCAAAACCATTTAATGAATTTTAATTTAACTTTACTAATATAAGGTTAAAATAGTACTAAATACAACTAATCTCTTTTTAAATTATGTGGAAAAACGGGAAAAAAAGAAAAATAAATTAGCTAAATTTTCATTGGACTGCAGGAGAAACACGGGTTTATAAACACAAAAATCAACTGTATTGAAGGGGCAGGGGTAGATCACACATTTATCTCACAGTACATCCTGACACACACACACACACACACACACACACACTAGTCACAGTAGAATGAATGACTGAATGAGGGTTAATGTGGACCATGACACCAGTAGGAGAAAAAATCTGCACGTGTGTACAGAGCAGCACTTGAAAAAGCTCCTCCAGACTAGTGTGTGACAATGATGTTATTTCTTCATCCAGTCCAGTTTATTTTTGCATAAACACGAGTCTATTAATGTGTTAGTGTATGTGTTTATTGATGTATTTATTTAAAATAGCACTGCAGGTGATGGATATTTACCACCACAGAATAAATATTAATAACAACAATAATAATATTATTATTATTGTTATTATTGTTATTGTTGTTATTATTGTTATTTTCATGATTGTACCTACCAGTAAGTATAAATATATATGAGGTAATATTTTAAGATGACAAAATTGTGCAAATCTCCAGAAATATTAAACAGATTGTATAATAAGATGAGAGTATGGGGGGAGTTCCTAGGGAGCGTGTGTAAGAGAGAAAACAGAATGCCTCAAAGTCAGAAAGCTTACAGTGATTAAAAATTATAATAATTAAAATCTATTTTTAACTACGTTAAGTAAATTATTCACAAATATTGACCACTATCAAAAAAAAAAAACCCAACCGCTTAAAAAGTTAAGTTAGAAACCATTTAATTGTTTTTTTTTTCATATTGATGATTATTGCTTTTGTTGTTGAATCATGGGTCTGTCTTCCTGGATTAGCCTCTCATTATAACTAGCAGGTCAAATTATGAGCAGCATCTTTGTTGGTGATGCCCTATTATGCAGGTTACACACATACACACATACACACCACACACACACAAACACACACATTCATTGTAGCTTTAGCTACAGAAGATTTTCATTTGTGATGAAGAAATTATTCTGTCATTTTCCACCCCAGGGATCTTAGAAATCAGAATACTGAGGCTGAACATGACCCCCATGCAGTTAAGAGTGTGTGAGAGTGTGTGTGAGAGTCATAGGCTTTATGTTAGAGTCCTGGAGAGTAATGTGTGTGAGAATGTGTTTGTGTGACAGTGCATGCACCTGAGAGAGTGTGAGGGGTCTGGAAGAGGAACAAAAATGTATGTGTGTGTGAGAGAGGCTTTGTGACAGTGTGATTGTTAGTGGGTGTATGAGAAAACATGTGTGAGTGTGTATGTTTGGGGGAGTGGGTGCAATCGTCACAGTGCTGTTCAGATTTGAGGGGCTCCGTCCCCCTGTGGCTCAATTAGGAGGATTATCTGCTCCTCGGCTCCACTCTCGGACCAACCTCACACCCCACAGCTCACAGAGACACAGGCTTACACACACGCAAAGAGGACCCATAAACAACACAGCTTGGAGAAACACAATCTTATTAACAGAGGGTTCCTTACACACTCAGCACACAGAAAACACAACCTTACAGAAGAGGAGGTTTACATAGCACACAGAAAACACAACCTTACACAGAAAGAGGAGGTTTACACACTCAGCACACAGAAAACACAACCTTACAATGAGAAAGAGGAGGTTTACACACTCAGCACACAGAAAACACAACCTTACACAGAGAAAGAGAAGGTTTACACACCACAGTGCACAGAAAACACAACCTTACACAGAAGAGGAGGTTTACACACCACAGCACACAGAAAACACAGCCTTACACAGAGAAAGAGGAGGTTTACACACCACAGCGCACAGAAAACACAACCTTACACAGAGAAAGTGGAGGTTTACACACCACAGCACACAGAAAACACAGCCTTACACAGAGAAAGAGGAGGTTTACACACCACAGCGCACAGAAAACACAACCTCACACAGAGAAAGTGGGGTTTACACACCACAGTGCACAGAAAACCTGGCTTCGTTGAGGAAAGAGGAGGGTTTGCACACCACAGCACACAGAAAACACAGCCTTACACAGAGAAAGAGAGTTTACACACCACAGCGCATAGAAAACACATCCTTATGCAAAGAGGAGGTTTACACACCACAGCACACAGAAAACACAACCTACGGCAGAGAAAGAGGAGGTTTACACACCACAGCGCACAAAAAACAACCTTACGCAGAGAAAGAGGAGGTTTACACACCACAGTGCGCAAAAAACAACCTTACGCAGAGAAAGAGGAGGTTTACACACCACAGCACACTTAAAACATATCCTTTCACAGAGAAAGAGGAGGTTTACACACCACAGTGTGCAGAAAGCCTGTCTTACACAGAGAAAGAGGAGGTTTACACACCACAGTGTACAGAAAGCCTGGCCTTACACAGAGAAAGAGAAGGTTTACACACCACAGCGCACGGTAAACACAACCTTACACAGAGAAAGAGGAGATTTACACACCCCAGCACACAGAGAACCTGGCCTTACATGGAGAAAGAGGAGATTTACACACCCCAGCACACAGAGAACCTGGCCTTACATGGAGAAAGAGGAGATTTACACACCACAGCACACAGAAAACCTGGCCTTACACAGAAAGAGATTTACACACCACAGCACACAGAAAACCTGGCCTTACACAGAGAAAGAGATTTACACACCACAGCACACAGAAAACCTGGCCTTACACAGAGAAAGAGATTTACACACCACAGCACACAGAAAACCTGGCCTTACACAGGAAAGAGGAGATTTACACACCACAGCACACAGAAAACCTAGTCTTACACAGAGAAAGAGATTTACACACCACAGCACACAGAAAACCTGGCCGTACACACAGGAGAAGGAACCTTAAACACCACAGCTGACAAAAACACATCCTTAGTCAGAGAAAGATGATCTTACACACCACAGCTCATGGAAAACCAATCTCACACACAGAGAAAGATGAGCTGTACACAACATAGCACAGATAAACACAGCCTTGCACACACACACCCACACACTCGCATAAATATGCACAGCAAAGAGATACACAGCCTGACATACAAAGAAGAACCTTACACAGCACAGAAAAACATGGCCTAACACACACACACACACACACGCACACACACACACACACACACACACACACACACGCATGCACGCACACACACTCACAGAGGAACCCTACACAGCACAAAGAAACAGCCTTACACACACGCACAGACAGAGTGAGTGAGAGGGGGGGTCTTTCACAGGCTCACACAGTCTTACACAGTCAGACAGCACAGAGAAACACAAACTTATATTGAGAAACATGATCTTATACTCGGTGGGAAGTGAGTACTGAGAAAAAATTCAGAGAAAGAAAGAGAAAGTCTCTGAAAAAAGCCTGAAATACTAAAGCAAAATACACAAAGAATTGTGAAGAAGAGCAAGTAAGAGCAGGGATGGAGGTGATGTAATCACATGTATCTGAATTTTTCTCAAAGCTATCTAAGTGTAAAACTAAAGAATTTTAACTACACAATTAGGTCATTGTACCCAAAAAATTGTAGTTACTCAAAATATCTATTGTACATGAATATACAATATATATAATTATCTATATTTGTTTATATATCCTTCCATCAGTGAGGAATCCAGTCATTCATTCATTCTGTCAGTCATTTTTTCAGTCATTCATTCAGTCAATTTTGTCAGTCAGTCAGTCCTGTCCTCCTGTCCTCACCCCGCTCTTGTCCCGCTGTCTCTGCAGTGAAGGATGAGGCGGAGAGGGAGATCTCCAGCAGCAGGGACAGTCCTCAGGTGCGACTCAAAAAGCCCCGCAAAGCCCGCACGGCCTTCACCGAGCACCAGCTGGCACAACTGGAGCGGAGCTTCGAGAGGCAGAAGTACCTGAGCGTTCAGGACCGCATGGAGCTCGCGGCCTCCCTCAACCTGACCGACACACAGGTTAAAGACCTGGTACAGAACCGCAGGTACAATCCACACACACACACACACACACACACTACAGCAGGAGAAAATGAAACATGAAACCTGGAAGTACAACTGCATTTAAAGCTGAAATTCTTCAGGAAGCTTGATTTTAAGCCTAAATTTCTTGATTTTCGTCTATAATTTTACAGAATAAATGGTTCGTTTTAAGGCACTCAACCGATTTTAATTTGGGCAAAATAAATACAAAAAACAGTACAAACCACTACAGACATAAGAAATCAGCCTGAGCGAGTGTAAAAACAGCAGTTTAAACCAGCTGAAGCTTCTCTTTTTTAGTTTTCGTTTTATTTTTTCTGAACAGATCGAGTTTATATCTAATTCGGTTCAGAACCAGGATCCTGGACTGCGCTGGTTCAGTTTTACACTAAAGATGTTTTACATTGAACCTTTCAAAACCCTGAGCAACATTTAACACCTAAGTGCAGCTTATTTTATTCAATGTAAATATAAAAAATATTTAACAAAGTTAGTTAAACAAATAGAAAAAATATCATTAGGAATCATTTATATAAAAATATGGAAATAATTTTTGCAGTTTTTATATTTCAGTTAAAAAATTGGGAAGAAAACATACAAAAGAGAAAACGCTGGATGTTTTTTTTTTCCCCACAAATAAAATGATACAAAATAAGCACCAATTTAGTCGATCTGACTGCTGTTGCATATTTTGCTCATGCTACTGAAAAAGATTTAGCTTGGCTATTGAAAAAAAAAGTCAACATTTAATAGCAAATAAATAAAGCAATAGAATGTCATTCCTAAAGTGAAATGTGCCAGGGGTAGATAAAATATGAAACTAACAAATCATATCCCAACAGCCCAGAGACACGTAAGAGATGATTTCCACAAACTCTTCTCTTTCCACAGACCTTTGTCCAGCTAACTGATCGCCTATGAAATAAATACAAAAACACAACACTTCCAGGCATGAATTATACATGTGTGCATCAATGCTGCATGAAGTATTAACTGCTCTAACTAAACAGTTAGACAATTATTATAATTATGAATTATTTAGTGGTCACCGTGTCTTTTGTTCGTCTCCTTGCAGAAGCAAGAGGTTCAGTGTCTCTTGTTGGGTTAGATTTGTATGGGCTGCAGTTACCAAACTTTGGAACTTAAAAAAAGAATTAAAACTTCGAGGCACCCAGTGCACCATATGGCAAAACAACATGGACCTGCCAAGTTCCCCTTTACCCTCCACTCAGACGGGAAGGGCAAAATCACAACTGGGTTTTCTCCTGTGCCTAGCGGTGATTTCCCTTTAGAGGAAATATTTAGGGCTGAGGGTTTATTTTAAAATAGATACTAAAGTGCAACATTTAAAATATATAGTGAAAATATAATCATAGCATAAACTTCCCTGACAATGAACTATATATATATATATAAATCTAATTTTTAATAACTATTATTTTGAAAAAAAGGTGAACATATTTAAATTCGTTAATTTGCTCTTTTTGTTCAACAGGTAAATGTAATATAATATATACTTTTTTTTATTATGGGTGATTTTTCGTACAATCACATCATGGTTAAAAGTCCCGATAAATGTCCCCATTTTTTTTTAGAATATATTCATAATTTGATTCTGCTGTTTTAAATTAAAATGTAACATGACAAATAATTAATAAACTCTTGACTCGTTTGATGGAAGATATTTTTTTTAGATTAATGTTCAGGGAATCTGAGAGGACATATGGACAGAAAGTCCTCACATGTTAAAAGCTCAAGCTAAGCTTTTGGACAATAAAATACAATTACCAGCTTACCATCTTTCTCCAAACCAGTGGAAGAAAAATGTGAATTAAGGTTTCTTCTCTTTCCCCTGGATCTGCCCTGCAGGACGAAGTGGAAGAGACAGACCGCGGTGGGGCTGGAACTGTTGGCGGAGGCGGGCAATTATTCTGCGCTGCAGAGGATGTTCCCCTCGCCGTACTTCTACCCTCAGAGTCTGGTGTCTAACCTGGACCCCAGAGCGCTCTCTGCCACTGTACAGAGGAGCCTCGGCTCCCCCTCCGGCCCTGCAGCGCCCCCTCGTCCCACGCATCCTCCTGCACGGCCTGCAGGGCGGCGCCAGCGAGCCTCCGCCTCCCCCTCCACCTCTGCCCCCTCTGTCCAGGTGCTCCCAGACCCACCCCGACACGATGAACAGCAAAAAAAGACTGAAACACTGGCAGCTTTGGACTCAATGAGAGAGGACAAAAACAAGTTTTAACCTGCTGGGGACAGAAATATGGAGAATATATCCTTAAAGCCACTATATTCACTCAATGTCAATGACATGGCAGCAAAGTGTGGTCGATGAAATGACTGTCAGTCCTAATTTATTTAATTGTTTGTTGCTCATTTGTGTTTAAATTATCTATTTATAGAGCTAGGTCTCACCTTCAGGAAGGATCAACAACGACTGGGACAGGACATCAGAGGCCCCATCATCATTGTGTGTGTGTGTGTTATTATTATTATTATTATTATTATTATAGGCTGAAGTGGTGCGTCCTGGTAAAAGATCCTGTAAATAAATGCATTTTCAGTTTCCCATGTTTTAAAGAAATCCACTCAGTCAAATGGACAAAAGACATGATCGGCACACGTGTGCATGAACTTTTGGTTCCAAGACA